>PVKE010010875.1:0-41536 GCA_004027555.1 Craseonycteris thonglongyai
AAAAAAAACAAAAACAAAAAAAATACAAAACAAAACAAAAAAAAAAGAAAAAAGAAAAGAAACAGAAAAAAAAAATAAATAAAATAAAATAAAATACATCTTCCCCAATCTTTTCATTCTTATTTTTTTTAAGATTTATTTTATTGTTTTTGACAGAGACCGGGAGATACAGAGACACAGAGACAGAGAGAAGGAGGAGGGCTCAGAGCAGTCTCCATAGTTGCACATCATCAGTTTTCGACATGGCTTTGTTCCACACAGCTGGGAGTGAGCTGCGCAGGGCGGGAACTGGGTTGGGGGCCTCCTGCATGGGCAGCACCCCCTGCTCGAGCCAGGGGCCGAACCAGGGGCCTGCCACCTATGGGAAGCTCACTCCGGTGAGAACAGAACTGGGGGTACACCCCCAGTTTAGTATATGGGTTTACACGGGCCAGGGCCGGGACTCGATCCTCCGGGGCTGCAAAGTGAGCGCTTAACACGCTGAGCCATCCCGGCTTCCCTCATTCTTATTTTTGAGGCATCTTTGATCAATTGCTCGGAAGGTTATCCGGAGTGTCGTTATGTGAGTTCTTGCACACCTGACACTGTTTCACCCACAGCGGACAGCTTCGCCGCACGTGCAATGTTCCGATCAGTTGCCAACTGCAATCATATTTCCGCTTTGAAGCTGTCGCTCTTGTAAAGCCCAGAGCTTGGTGATTATTCCTTGACTGCTTTCTTGTTTCTTTTATTGTGGTTCTTAATTAAATCATTCCAGGCACAAGTGGGCAGGACGTGAACAAGCTGGCCATTCATATCCGCGCGAGCCCGCACGGCGCACTGTTTAGACCGTTTATGGCATCAGCTGCCCAGTATTATTGTGACATTTCGGCAGCCTTCCATTTGACTGGGGTCCAACAGACCACGCTAATTAATCCGCGGACGATGTTGATCGCTCCCCGTCTGTCTCTTTCTCTGGCACGAATTCCCCGGGGACCGAAGACCCTGCCAAAGGGTTAGGTTCCGTCGTTCTCCGTCTATGTCCAGTCGCAGCCTCCTCCACCTGCAGCTGCGAGGACACCTCGGCTGCCTGTGGGCACATTGGCACAGCCCTCTACCGCTCACTGCTCTCCTCCGGGGCCCCGTCTCACATTTCTCTCTCCTGTCTGTTCATATCTGCCTACGATGCCAGGGAGGCGGTGGAGAAGGCCACCCTTGGACTTGGCATAAGATCGAACTGCATGACAGAAAACCAACCGTTCAGACGAAATTCACACTTGGTGACTTCTCTGGCCTCTATTGGGGGTATGTCTCCCTCCCAGGATAAGATCCTCTCCCATCAGATTTTCAGAAACTCTTTTTCTTCCTACAGTTTCCTGGAATGTGCCCCACCTCCCCCTCCCTCCCCCCCACCCCCCCACCCCCGGAGAGAACAGAAGCTCTTGTTATTATTATTAAGTACCATTTCCTCTCCGCCTTTCCTCCTTATTGTGAGAATACTGGGCATTGAATTTATCCACTGCCACCTCCTCCCCCGCCCACCCCCCAGAAATGACGGGGGACAATGGAAGCAGCCCCCATCAGCTTTGCTCAGGGATCTGCACAATGAAGCTGACTCAGCAGAAGGCTGCAGGCATCTCCTCTTACAAACAGGGCTCATTCCTTCAGAATCCAGAGAGAATTGGGTGTTGTCTCAGCTTCACAGGTGTCCTCTTAGCTTTGTCTCTGTCCATTCACCCACTTAGAATCAAAGGGGTTCAGGATTAGACCTCAGGGGCTCTGTTGTGGAATGATTGGCACCCCAAACCTCTGGCTCCTCAACTCTGGAAATGCCAGCTGCACCCAGGAACGTCCTCCAAGTACAGTTCTGGGGCCCTCCACTCAGTGACCCAAATTCAATAGCTTGTTGTCATGTCCAGAAACATGCCTTTTCTGGCAAGTTTCCCAGATGTCTTGGTCATCCGTCCCACTGGGGAGCCTCAGAGGGTTTCTGCATCCAGATCTTAGGGATTAGTTAGTTCAAGCCTCCTAAGTGCAATAGGCCCAAGACCACATAGCTAGGCCATGGTTTTGCTAAAACACGCAGTCACTCATTTATGTCAAGCACATTCAATTAGGAAAGGCAGGGGATGCTGAGGTAGCTCAGCAGTTGGGCATTTGCCTCATAATCTCCAGGTCCAGGGTTCGATTCCCAGCCCCGGTTCCTGCAAACCCCATATGCTGAATTGCAGCACAACTAGTAACTGCCAGGCTGGCACGGTGGTGAAGGTTCTCACCTCCAATGCAGGAGACCCCCAGTTTAGTTCCCACCCCATGAGGCCCACATCCACCTGTGTGGAATGAAATCATGTCACCACTAATGAGGTACAACTATGGAGACTGCTCTGGGCCCTCCGCCCTTCTTTCTCTGTCTCTCTCTTTCTCTTTCTCTCACCTTCTCTCAAACAATAAAAAATAAACAACAACAACAAAATCCAGAAACTCAAAATTTTTCTTTAAAAAAAAAGAAAAAGGCAGGAATAGCTGTTACATCTCTGGAAAACTTGCATCACCTTGGCCTGAATTTTCTCATAAATGTGCGTGAAGAGTAGCCTTTCACACCATGAAAATGCAGCTCATCAATCATGGCTTCCCGGCGAGTCCCACAACACGAGGCTCCCCCCAGAAGTAAGGGTGGCATTTCAATCAGTTACTTCGCCGCCCCTGTATATGACAACATAATTATTAGCATTTGCATTTTGGGCCCAGAGCTTCAGCTTCAAAACCTGATTCAGGCGCAGGTGCTGGCCGCTGAAATCTACCTGAAACCATCATTTTTAGAAGGCATCTTGATGTTTTGAGAGAATAATTTTAACTATGCTTTGCAATGCGTGGATTTTCTGTGTTGTCTAAACTGCAGTCTTGTCTTCTATGGCGGCATAAGCTGTACACAAAACACACAGATATAAGCGTTGACCCGATTAGATAAAAACGATGACCGGTTTTCATGGGAAAGTAAAAGGTTCGTGCTTAGCACTCATCTGAGAAGTGTGGGCTGCATGCTTGTATGGGATGTGCCCACCAGCCACAGCGACCGGAGTGATCCGGAGTCCAGTATTGGAAAGCCAGGTTCCGTTGGGCACTGTCACTAGGCTAAGGCTGTGGCTATGGCCACTGTAGTCCTTGCTAGAGCAGGCAATTCAGAGAAGGACCGCCAGCCATGCAAGAGGCGGGCGGGAGTGGGGGCGCCTCTTAGCCCCAGCCCGTGGGTGGAAAGCAGACAGCTTTGGAAGCAGGCGGGGATAAACGTGATGGGTAGCAGGGAACTTAAAAGGGAGCCCTGAGCAGCTGGCCAGCCTGGTGAGAGAGGGGACACATCACTCAGGACAGTCCTGGGTGCTTGGAGGACTTTCTGTCTGACTCACCCCGCCGCGGTGGACAGTGATGCTGAGAAGGTCCGGGGTGTGGAGCTGGGCACTTAGTGGCTCAGCAGGAACCAGTGTGGTCTGGCTGCCTAGTCTGTCTGCCACAGAAAATGCTGAGAAGCCTCTCAGGAGATCCATTTGTTCCCATGCGCATCTCTGGTGGAGATAAGCCAAAGGGAGGTTCTTTCCGTGCGAGGTAAACCGAGGCAGGGGAGACTGTCATTGAGGCTGTTGTGGCATTGGGTCACACAGTGCCCCCTTACATGTTGCTAAGGACGCAGTAGGACACGCTGCAGCCTGGACGCTCTCTCAGTCACAGGCCCAGGCCACCGACGTCAGGGAGAAGATCACGCACGACCAGACGAGACGCGCCCAGCTTCTGCCGCTGCCCACGGGTAACCGCGACCCCGGTTTTTAGGGTGATAGCAATCTCGCCTTCCCTCACAGCTGTTCTAAACTTACACCTGTGACCTCTCTAGTTCAGCTCTGTCTCTTTGCGGGGCGGGGGAGGGGGGCTTTATGTAATTAGGCCTGTATTTGGGTGGGGGGTTCTTTCACTTAGTGGTCTTAGAAACTGACAAGGTGGTTCTAAAATGCGGATGTAACTCAAAGGCCAGGAGTAACTAAGACAATCTTAAAGAAGCGCGAAGTTGGGGGACTTAGTCTTAGAGGATGACACGGTGCAGTCTCTTCACCCATGGCACGGCTGGCAGCCATCGGTGTTGTTCCCAGTTGACAGCTGTCACGAGTAAAGCTCACGTGACATGTCTGCGGCCCTCTCTTGCCGTGCATGTGCAAACACTTCTTTGGGGTACGTGCCTACACGTGGAATTGTAGTAGGCAGCTGTAGGCAGAGTGCCCATGGATTCCCTTTTGGTCCAGATAACCCACGTTTCTGCCTTGAATTATGTCCCCGCTAAATATGTTGTCCTACGTGAGTATCCAGTCATCCTGGCAGACGTTATGGGAAAGCTACCCCTTCCACATGCTCTATGCCATCTTTGTCATAAATGGAGGGACCCTATCTACTTCTACTTGTCTCCCCGCCAAGATTCCTAGCTCATTTCCCAGGTTGAATCACCCTGCCTTATAAAAATGTTTACTCTCTCCCTTCTAGCGTCCCCCCCCAAGTGACAGCTCTTTGTCACCTGTCACACAAGAAGGAGTCTGTGGTTTTAGGTGGGCAGTAAGGTTCTTGAAATGTGCCTACGTTCATGATCCCATCTGTCCAGACCCTTTGCAAGGCACTGAATGAATGGAGGGTCGTGACCAGCAGCGTCCATCATAACGAAGCTGACATGGAGCGACGGCGAAGCCCTGTACATCCGCATACATTCCCCACGAGCTCTGTGAACAAGGCACTCTGCTATCCCAGCCTGAGAATGAGGAGCCAAGTACCTGGCCCAGGTGACAGAGATAAGCAGCGGTCCAGCCAGGACAGCGCGGTCCCTCTGGCTGCACCACTGCTGTGACAAGCATCAAGCATTCCATTCAGGACGATGTCCTCGGTGCAGCCTGCTCCCTGCTGTTCTCCGTTTGGACCTGCCCAGCACTCCACCCGCCTTGTGCATCGGCAGAGCACACGCCCCGGGTGGACCCGGCTCGTCTCAGGTGGGTCTGCAGCCGGACCTCCCGAGAGGCAGGGCCGGGCATGGCCTCCACCCTCAGCTTAGCCAGACGCGGCCCAAACGTCCACCGCTGGGGACAGATCCGGAGTTGTGCCCTCCCTAGTGCTATAGCAACACAGCAGAGCCCCCTGTTTCCTCTTCGTGCAACTCCCGTTCGTTTCTTATTGTGCTCACACTTCCTCCTTTTGTCTCGGGATTCCCCTATTTCCGACCACGCCATTAATTTTTTCTTGCTTCCGTTGCTGTTCAAACATTCAGAGTGAATGTTAGGAGACGTTCCCCGCCCCCAACAGAGATAAGCTCTGAAACCCCCTAAGGGAAAAAGAAATATGACTGAAGGACTTCCAAGGGGCACAGGCAATGTCACCGGCCTGTAACGTCTTCTAGAACCTTCCCCATGCGTTCACAGAGATGATTGCTGCTGCTTCTTCTATGAGAAATCACCTCAAGTCATTCAGATGATTAAAAAGTCTTCAGAGGGTGGCCTCCGTTTGAATCCCTTACACGAGGAAGTTTTCAGAAGGGTGGGGTGGACAGAAGGCTCTCTTTAATAGTAATGGTTAGAGCCACAGACGTTTGTCTAATTGAAGCTCGCATACTAGACCACTTTAATGAAAAATGTAGTAAACACAGTTGCAACACTAGTAATGATCCCGTTTAAAAACATATCCCGATGAAATGAAATACAAAGCCATTTTCAATGCAGAGGGAAATGAATATGTACTTGGACTTTCGTGGCAATACTAAGTGTGAGTTGTCAACATTTTTAAGAGTTCTCTAGAAATGTAGCATTACCTGGTTTCACTTACAAAGCAGGGCTTTACTTTATCTTAAACACCACTTTACCGTATCCACACATACACATCTGATATTGTCAGAGTTAGCGTGTCTCTCGTGTAAGAAGTGATTGATGAAAGCCCTTGGGGGGGTGTCCTAAGATATGTGGTCCTTCACTCTCTCCTCACAGCAGGGACCAGAGAAGGGTTATTATTCCCACTGCAGAGTTGTAGAAACCGAGATTCACAAAGAATGAAGTGACCCGTAGTAAGCTGGGGGGATTGGATCCACGTCACGCACTTTCTAACACTCCCTGTTGTTCACAAAGAGAAAGAACTGAACAGAGAAGAAAGGGACAGGTGTGCTTCAGTGTGAAGGAGCGAGACGTATTTCTGAGCTCCTCAACCTGGAGCTGACATAGGCGTAGCTGGTGCTTCTAGAATGTTCGTCTCACTGGTACCTCTCCTGTCATTCCAGTCCATCCTCATGCTAACTCTGTACATGAGGTGTTCCTCATCGCTCCCATTTTGCATGTGAGGAAACTGAGGCACAGAGAGGCCTGAGCTGTGGCTTTGGACACATCCTAGGCACGCAGAGGAGCCGGGCTGTGCGCTCAGCCGTCCCTCCGATGGCCTCAGGCCGTGGGAGGCGCTGAGGGGCAAGCGGGCAGGGTGAGGGGACAGTCACTGGGCAGCAGGATGCTTCAGCGGCCAGGCCTCTCCTGAGAGACGCACGTGAGACTGAAAGGAAAAGAAGGAGCAGTGTAGGCTGCCCCTGGGGCAGGACTGTCCCCACCCTGGACAGCCGGGCCGGGGAGCCTTAGCCGACCACCGGAATGCCACCTCCTTCGAAACTCAGCCTTCCCCTCCTCCCCGTGGCCTCTCACATGCAGGAGCCCACGGGAAGACGAGGACAGCCTCAGGACACCTGGGGACTCGCCCGGACCTTGGGCAGCATCTCCGCAAAGATCCACTGTCACGGGACATGGCAGGTGGAGGCGTGGGCAGAAGAGACGCAAAGGATCTGCATGAGTCAGAGGGGACAGATTGAGAGAGAGAGAGAACAGGTCTTGCAAATCGGGTCTCATTTCCATGGACTGTCACTGAATGGTTGACCCAGGTGGCTCACAGGATTGTGCCCTGAGCAACATCTATGAAAGATCACGCTGGAAGGGGAGAAAATTCCTTCTGGCTGCTTCTGTGGTCTCAAGTGTGCCCTAACCAGTCCCTCTCCCTGCCCTGCCCAGCTCTTGTCACCTGCAGACAAGGGAGAGGCTAAGTGGTAGGATGAGTCCTCTCCCTAAGACTGGATTGAACTTGTGCCCCAGTGGCAGGGAGCGCGGGGAAGAACTTACCACTTTTACTCTACAGTCCCGCTTCGGAAAGAGCGCAGTGGACTCTGTACTGCTCATGTGGACAAACATCTATTCATAGATTTGTTTCTCAGCAGACTCTTGTGCATCTTATTGGATTTTGTTTCCACGGGTGGAAGCGCAACTGTGACTTCCATGTGTCTCTCAGATCTTAGAAGGAAATGATGAATGTCAAGCATACAATGAGAAAACAATTAACGACGGCAGGAAGAGGAGGCCGTCCTCTATGTGGTCTCCATATGCTGTTTTGATCTTAACGTTATAAATGTTGCGTCCCATCGTTATGAAATCAGTCACCGAGGTGTATTTGAAAGCAATAAGATGACCTCCAAATGTTTGCCTTCTGGTTGGAATTGTTTTGCATGCAAAACATGGTGACATATTAACATACTTCCCAAATGGACATTCATCCAACATAATAAGGACAGAGGGACATCTGGAGTCCTGGTTTCCAATAGTCTGATGAGAATCCCTCTGATGGTTTGATCTCTAACGATCTCCGTGGCTTGTAGCAGCTGGGATTGTAATCACGTCTCAGCAATCAGATGGCCCGCAGGGGCCTTAAATTCTAAGCATGTTGAAAGCCCGAAGACATGAGTCAGATCCTGAGACGGATATCAGCAGTTGCCATTGAGAATGAAGGGAACCAAAGTTTTGCACCGCCCCCCCCCCCCCAAGCTGCCTTTTGGGGACATTGATTTTTAGGCATTTTATTGGGAAATCAACGATTCAGAAAGAGCTCTTCTGCCTCCTCATTCCTGCCTGAGAGATCCTGCTTCAGGAAGGCAGTCTTACAAGGCTGCAGGAGCCTCATTTGAATGAAGGCAAATAAGAGGGCTTCCGCAGGCACGGGCCAGGACACCCCCTTGTGTCCCATTGTTTCTGAGCTGCCCAGCAAGAATTTATTTGCCTGTATCCCCTCTTCCTCAACGACCTGTAAATCCCCATTTAGTCTTCTGAAATCGAATACCCGCCCTCCTTCTCCCCTTTGTCCAGCATGTCTTATATACCCCAATGCTCCCTCCCTGCCTTTGAAATTTCCACGCTTAGGTGAATTCCCCGTGTGCACGTATTGAAACTGTGCTTTTTCTCCTGTTAATCTGTGTCTGTTAATTGGATGATCAGCCCAGCCAGAAGAATTCAGAAGGTGGGAGAGAAAGTCGTCATTATTTTTGTAGCCCCCACAAGAACACGCTCTTTGCCAACACCATCTGAGAACTCTTGTATCCTCTTTCTCCTACCTCTACCGCAGGAAACAAAGGCCAGACTTAAGAGCTCACAAAAGCAAATAATTTTATTTTTATTGTCACCTCTCCTGCAGTTTTCTACATGAGGGTGAGGACAAGGGTTAGAGCCAGCTAGCCTAAGGCCGCACAGACACATAGCCATTAAATGGAAGACCTGGGGCTTGACCCTCAGGCTGTGGCTTCACAACCTGGATTCCTAACCCCTCCTTCACTCTGCGGTCTCTAACTCTCTTGCAGGAAGAGAGTGACATCTCTCAAGGAGAGCACCTGAGATAACTCAGGAGCCAGTGCGGAGGAATCCTGCTCTTTGGCTGCCTGCCAGAGAGGCCTTAAGCTACACCCCCGGGTGGCCTCTGGACGTGCCCCACCTGTCTGACGGATGGACATATTTTCACCCCCTTGCTATTTCCCCCAGGGCCACATAGACACACAGCCTGGTGGTCATCCAGTGGGCAGTTCCCAGGACCCAGACTGAGCTTGAGAGACTGGGGTGACTCTTTCCCAGAGCTGTAGTCTTTCGGGGCATCCTGACACATCTGTTCGTGCCCAGAGCTAAAGGGGTTTATTTCAAGAATCTTTCATTGTTTGGTTTGTGTTTGGGATCGATGACAGATTGAGGGCTGCGTGTCTCTCAGTGTCCTGAGAGAATCATGCAGACTTTAGGACCAAGCCCCTGAGAGGGGCAGTGTGATCACCCCCAAATGGCCAAGTGCCCAGAGAACCTGCAGAAAAGGCGTGTTAATCATGCCTCAGGTACTTTGTGACCAGCTCCCCAAGCGCCAAGGTCACCATTTGCCTCCAGGTGGCCCCCAAGTTCGCTGGAGCGCTGGTGCGATTATAAAGGGATGTGGGCGCTCTACAGGGGTGGGGTTGCTGCTGGGAATGGTGCGCTGGTGCTGGGCAGGAGGCTGGTGTGGGTGCCTGTGGTCAAAGTCATGCCAATGTCCTTAACGCCCGAGGCCCAGGAAACCACCCCCCAGCCTGCTTGTGAGTGCACCTACACAGCGGAAGATTCCTATCACTTTTCCAGACAGGAAAAGAGTCTACTCATCAGACTCAAGGTTTGAACATCAAAGGATGCAAGATGGGTCTTTCCAGACCTTGGGGCGATAAGGTCACGCTGTGATTAGAGAGCTGGCCTCCTGGCCACGTGGCCTGTGGGAGGGGACACGTAAAGGCCACAGAGCAAAAGGACGGGGCGGGAGGCAAAACTCTGGACAAATAACGCTCTAGGGGGAGATGAGGCAGAGCTCCGCCCATGGATTCCGAGAGAGCAGAAAAACCCAGCAATGAGTGGCGAACCAGCATGCCTCGTCATTCTTGGGAATGGTTAGGTTTCAAATATGACGTCTCTTTTCCTTTAGTCCATTAACAGTCTAGGATATTGTGATTCCTTGGACTACACACCGCGTTTGCCAGACCCACCTTTAATATAAGAAATAGCACCCAAGCCTTTGTGGCTCATTTAGAAACATGATCAGGTGCATTCCACCTTAACTAGGAGAAGCCACACCCTGCCAGATGCAGATTTCCTGAGAACCCTGAAACCCCCTCCTTGAGTATTTAGGATGTCAGCAATGGACAGGTGGGCTTTCATAACGAGATTCGGAAATGGCCTGTGCCCACCCCTCCCCGCTGCTTGGGCCCTTCATGCCCCAAACAAATGAACTCATCTGACATGGCCTGCAGCCGACCTTGAACGTGATGGGAGTTCATGCAGACCCAGGCAAGCGATCTGTGAGCAAAGGTTAGGGGAAGAGGGTCGCCCCTCCAGTCTGGTCATTAATAGAGTTTAACCAGGGCACCTACGCAGGAGGCGTGTGTCGGCAGCTACAAGAGGAACGGATCCCACACGGCTTGGCAGACACCAGAGAAGTATACCGGGTATCGGGGGGATAATCACACACAGAGCAAGTGAATGCTAACAGGTATGGAGATGACCTCACACGCTTGACCAGGTCAGGACAATGACCTGTTCCAGAAACCAGCACACAACAGGAGCAGGGAGGCGTGCTGACCGGGGTCAGAAGGAGTCAGTTCCCATCAGACAGTCCCTAAGGGAGTTCGCGGAAAGAACCTCCCCAATGGCCCAGGTCCAGAGTGTGGAACAGATGGCAGTCACAGGATGGAACAGTCTCCTCCACACAGGACACCGTAGCTCACAGTGACTGAGAGATGGGGTCTCTGCCTCTAGGAGCCTTCCAGACGGCCGAGCCTGTGGGCAGCAAGAGAGGCAGGACCCCTCAGGCCTGGCTAAGCTCTTCCACGTCTCCCTGCCCCTCCACCCACGTCCTGTGCTCATCTGATGAGGGACAACCAGAGCTTCGTGTCCTACAGCTTGGGGCTCCCGTCTAAGCAGTGGAGATGTGGGGGGAACACTGGGAAGGCTCTTCACTGACAACGTCTCTCCTTCGTGGTGACATGGTGCTTAAGTCTCACTGTCAAAAGGTCCTGCTTTTCAGCAAATGCTGCTCCCGCCCGCAACACTCTTCAAAGTGCAGATGGAGAGAGTTGTAGGACAGATTCACGCATGTTTACTTTCTACACTGACATATTTGCTTATTTTCCTCATTAATTATAAGCCTCGGGAGTGGTAATAGGCCAGCTTGATAGGGGTTTGGTTGATTAAACCATATCTCAGATAGTAATACATTTGAGTTGCCCAATGAATTATAATGAAGAAAAATCATCAGTCCATGTATCTGCCCCAGTTCCAGCCTAGAGCGATGGCTGGCCCTGGGGCGCCAGGGAGGAGAGGGTTTTCCTTGCCTGTCACTGGGGTAACCAGTTACCACGAGCTTAGCTCAGTGAGGGCCGGAGTTCAGCCGTGTGGTAAGCTGGTCCTCAGCGTGGAGCGCCCACGCGGCTCGGGGGCGCCGATTCTCGGTGGCTTTCTGGGCACGTGGAAGCGTGTTAACGACGCACAGCTATGTGTCTGTGCAGGTGTTTAACAGTCAGTATTTCAGACATCAGACACGGCTCAGCAAACCACTGCTGTACCAGCTTGAAGTAGTATTTCCAGTTACGTCTGAACAACTCTTCTGTGATTTGGATTTTTCAATAAGGAGGTATTATTATTATTATTATTATTATTATTATTACCGGTAGGCATAGATAGCGGATACAGTAACTTTGTGAAGTGTCTACACAGGCGCGGTGTAGTAGAGTTGGGCCTTGGGCCCCGGCTCCAGCACTGTGCGTTTAACTGTGTCACTACTCTGAAGGGGCGGATGTCTGTCTGAATGTGGGGGGGCAGGTATGGGGCGAGAACCTGGAGGGGACCCAGCCGTGGGCGTTCCCCCATCCTAGTAAGGCCACGGGGTGTCCTGCTTGCACAGCCGTGACCATTAAGAAGGTTTGGGAATGCCGTGCTCAGCCCTGCCCAGTGGCTGGTCTCGTCATAATGAGGACAGAGCACGGCGTGGGGGTCCAGCCACCTCTGGCCTGTCAGGTTCAGAATGATCTGGCTGCCATGACCCAGTCCGGGTGCTTGGGATGGAGCTGGGTACCCACTGCAGCCTTCTCGAGCCCTGGCATTTCAGACCCTGTCAGGACTGTGCCCCCTGGCCCTCTGGACTCTGATGGGAACCAGACACTTCAAGCACTGGCGCCCCATGGTGCTGGCTAACTGACCCATCTCTGCACCGTGAGGCCGCGCCCTGGTGCCCTGGTGCCCTGGCTGGGGCCGGCTCACTGTCCCAAACACTACCACATGCTCGGCACTGAGTCCAGCCTCTTCCTGAGCATGCTGCCGCCTGATCAGACCCCCTTTGATGGTGCTGTGAGAGATGGCAGGGGACCTCTCTCTCCCCACTGGGCCGTAGAAGCTGATTCCTTCCTCCTGGGGCCCACAGAGCGGCCTCTCCACCCTATGAGCCACGTTTGCCTTGCTCCAAATCCCAAACACCTGCCCAACTTGGAGCGCCGGATGGAGGAAGAGGCCCGCCCTGCTCCAGGGATCAGCACTCCCAGGGCCACAACCTGTCTACTGAGAGCCTGGCCCCTTGGACGGAAGTCAGCATCCGTTTAAAATCATCTGGAGGATGGATGCCAACCTGCGTGACAGTCACGGCCGCCACCACTGGGCCATCCATATGGCTTGTCACTGCCCCTCTTCTGGGGCATTGTGCACAGTGGTCTCCATCTTCCGAGAGTGTCGCTGGAGGCCAGTGTGGAGAGGAGGGGGTGGGCGTGGTGGTCCCAGCTAGTGGCAGCCACCAAGTCGCCTTTGCCTGATAGACGATTCCTTCATCAAAAAGGTGAAACCTTCTTAGAGTGTCAGGAGGAACAGCTGAAGGAGAGAGAAGGAAGGAAGAAGAGTTGTCATTTGCCTCCCACCTCCCCCCATGTCAACAGGATGGTACAAATGGCTCCTGCAGTCTGTGGGGACCCAGACCTAACTTCACTCCGCCTCTGTCTCCCGGTTCTATGATGTTAGGATGCATGAGAAGGCGAGCGCATTGCTAATTCACTTCTGCTCCTAGTAAACGCCAGACATGTACCCCCATCAGGCACATGACCCCAAATCTCGTCTCTCCCAGGCACCGCCCCATAACCACCTGCTGTCTGCACTAGCTCCTCCCCCTATGCTCCAAAGAGCCCAATGTCTGAAATGAATGTGTTTATACCCAGAAGCTGAGCCGCCCAACTTCCTGGCAGCAGGATGCCTGGGTTCCAACATGAAGCCACGGCAGAGACATGACCTTCATGCTCAGTGTTCTGTGACCCGCCTTCTGCTCTGACGGAGCTGAGAAGCCAGCTCACAGTGAGCAGGACCAGAAACAAACAGCCCCCTGCCACCCCCGCCCCCACTTCCAGAATTACAGGGAAGCAGAAAGGGAAACGTCCATCATATCGTGTTGGGATGGTTAAACACACGGGAAATGGCAGAACTACGATGAGATAATTATTTGAGATTGTCAATGTACAAATGTCCCTGCTAATTTTATTGGGTAAGAGGTGCACATGGAAGTGCTTCAGCAAAGAGCATTCTGATGTCTGACTTCAAAAAGACATCAGCAAAAATGCAAAATATTTTTACAGGGCAAAATGTCAGCAGTATTAAGCCAAGACTTAAAGTGAACTTTCTTTCTACTTTTCTGCATGTCTGAGAAATTCACAAGAAAAAATGTTGTTTTGCTTTGTGTGTGTGTGTGTGTGTGTGTGTGTGTGTGTTTAAGTGGTGCTTGTTTCTTTTAGGAATAGCATACTTTCCGGGGGTCAAGTGCTGGCTGTTTTGCTTTGTGTTTTCCTCTTCTTTATTGTAAAATTATACACTTTATTGTAGAACTTTTAGGTTATACTGAGAATCCATAGCGAAGAGGATCAAAGTCACTCAAGATATCAACACCCAGAGACAACTCCAGGGCAACCACAGTTAATATTCAGACACAGTTCCTTCCATCCATGCATATGACAAACCATAGAGAACCGCAGCGATATTTGACCATGTTAACTGACAAAACAGAAATTCATATCATTCAAATTAACATGCCACTAAATCTAAACTTAGCATCATCTTAATGTCTGCATAATGTTTATTAGTTGGCTATGCTTCAATTTTTCATAAATATTTTGCTATTTGAAAAGTTATTAGGCATGTATTTTACTCCTAGTTTTTTGCTACTATAAATAATGCTGTGATTTAGATTTGGGTGTATTATTATATATTGTAGTACATAATTTAGTCAATTAATTTATGACCAAGGAGCCAAGAATATACAAGGGAAAAGGACAGTCTCTTTAATACGTGGTGCTGAGAAAACTGGAAGCCTCATGTAAAAGTGTGCAACTGGACCCCTACCTGGTGTCATACACAAAAATCAACTCTAAATGGTTTAAAGATTTGAACATAAGATCTCAAACCATAAAACTCCTACAAGAAATGCTAGTAGGCAAGTGTCATGATGTTGGTCTTGGCAACGATTTTGGATTTTATACCAAACGCTTAAGCAACAGAAGCAAAAACAAATGGGACTTCATCAAACTAAAAAGGAAACCATCTACAAAATGAAAAGGCAATCTACAGAACGGGAGAAAATATTTGTGAATCATATATCTGGTAAGAGGTTAAATCCAAACTATATAAAGAACTCATATAACTCATTAGCAAAAAATCAAACAAGACAAAAAATGGGCAGAGCAGTCTATCTAGCCTGAATCAAGAAGAACTGGATAACCTAAACTGACCAATCAACAAAAAATGAGCAGAGGAACTGAATAGACATTTTTTTCAAAGAAGATGTACAAATGGCAAATAAATGCATAAAAAGATACTCAACATAATTAATCGTCAGGGAAATGCAAGTCAAAACCACAAGGAGACACCACCTCACACCTGTTAGGATGGCTTTCAACAAAAAGACTAGCAATAAGTGTTGGCGAGGATGTGGAGAAAAGGAAACCCTTACACACTGTTGGTGGGATTGCAAATTGGTGCGGCCACTATGGACAACAGAATGGAGGTTCCTTGGCCAATGAACTAGAATTATCATATGACCCAGCAATCCCACTTCTGGAAACACACCTAAAGGAAAGGAAATCAGGGTCTGGAAGAGATCTTAGTAGCTGCATTCTCACATTCATTTCGGCATTATTGACAGCAGCCAAGGTATGCCAAGGGTCTCGAAGGCAACCAGAAGTATGCCACCCTGAAGCTGCTTTTTGAGACAGTGACTACAAACTGTTTGCTAAGACACGGACTCAGAAAGAGCCTTTGACCTTCCCCCGTTTCCTGCCCAAGAGATGCAGAAAGAGAAACCTGTGTAGGAAGGCAGTCTTAGAATGCTGAGAAAGTGTGGAGAGAGAAGGGTTTAAGGGGTGAGATTGTCAAAACCCAGGTGTCTCCCCTCATTTTGTGACTTCACTACCTGCAGGCAGTGAGCCCTGGGGAAGTCTGCATATCCCACATAGACAGGGGGTAAGGAGCAGCGAGGGCCTTCTAAGTGTTTTACTACTTTCTACAGCAGGTGTTCTCTCCAGCCTTCCCTGGGCCACCTTTGCTGGATGAACCAACATTGCTGGCTGCAAAGTAGATTCCATGGAGCCCCAGCATGGGGCTCGCGGTCTGTCTCTGACAAGCCCTCCCAAGCCTGTGCACACCAGTGGCGTTCATTGTTACAATCACGCAACTTAAATACACAGGATCTACGAAGCTTGAATGCATATGGGAAGCGCTCTTGCTTCCGTGAAAACTAAGACGCATGCTCCAAAAAGACTGGAGAAGAATGAGTTTTCTTTATAAAACATATTTTGAAAAAGTGTGGCCAAGAGAAGCATGTCAGATAGAGGGGTCAGGGGTAGGGAGGAGATAGTCAAAACCTAGGCTTCTACCCTCATTTTGTTTTGTGTTTTCCACCACTCGCTCCACTTTAAATAAATCACATCCGAAAGCTTTACAGGATGCAACAACGATGTGATTTTGCAAGAAAAATGACGCAGAACTCCAAGGAGAAGCCCTCACGCAAAGAACAGGACTTGGGTCTCACATCAAGAG
Source organism: Craseonycteris thonglongyai (assembly GCA_004027555.1). Lineage (NCBI taxonomy): Eukaryota > Metazoa > Chordata > Mammalia > Chiroptera > Craseonycteridae > Craseonycteris > Craseonycteris thonglongyai. The sequence goes on from PVKE010010875.1 coordinate 15,903, forward strand.
AGCGGCCAACAAATTACACTTATATTTATTAAGCTCCAGTGAACGATGCTGTACCTGTGGGTCCTTAACAAAGTTTGTTTTACCACCAACTATGCCCCTGAGTGCATCAGACAAGAGGACTTCTCCACAGCACTTTTCAAAGAAGACGCTGGGCTGCTGCAGACTGCTTTTTTAAAAGTACACCCTTGTCTGCCAAGCCGTGACCTTCAGCAGGTTTGAGATGGGTTGTAGCAGATGGGGCTCTAAGGTGAGAGATGCAAGTTTCAGCAAAAAAGGGGGGACATCCCAGAGCCTTCCCACCCATGGTCACTGGTCAGAGGGAGGCTGTTCAGCTTTTGGGTCTTAGAAACTCCTCCCACAGAAACAAGCCTGATTTCTCACTTTCACACGTCTGGAGAAGCTGTTACCTAGGAATGCTGGCCTCCGGGTGGCATTAGACAGGAATGCTATGACATCCTTGTGTGGTAGGAGGGAGCAGATAGACAGAGCTAGAATAGATGCTCCGTGGGAATGTACTCACCACAACTTAGCCCAGAAGTGTCTCTGTTGTCAGTAGGACAGAGGTCAAAAAAAGCTGGTCGCATTTGTCACCCTGGCTGGTGGCCTCAGAGGACTGCTTTTCCAGGTAGCCCCCCAGCAGCGGGTCCCTCCAAAGGGAACCTGGGCTGTCACTCATGATCCCAGCCCCCCTTCCAGGTCCCTTGCTGTAAGCACAAGTCATTGAACCAGTACTTGGATAATTGTAGACACAATTAGCATTTGTTACTTTTTTTAAAATGATTTTTTATTGTTTGAGAGAGAGAGAAGGGGAAGGGCCCAGAGCAGTCTCCGTAGTTGTGCATCATTAGTTGTGACATGGTTTCATTCCACACAGGTGGGTGTGGGGCCACATGGGGTGGGAACTGAACCCGGGGCCTCCTGCAGGGGAGGTGAGAACCTTCACTGTCTTGCCATCTCAGCACACAGTTACCAGTTGCACCACAGTTCAGCATATGGGATTGCACTGGCGGGGTGGGGAATCAAACCTCACACCTTGGGACTGAGAGGCAAGCGCTCAATCTGCTGAGCTATCCTGGCATCCCCCTGAAACTCAAGTGTAAGTGATGTCGCATATTTTACCTGGCAAACCTAAGACAGAGCCATAAGAAGGGCAGTGTATATAAGAAGGATAGTTTACCGGTAGTTTCCTGGACCTGTTTGCGTGAAGCGGGGAACTTGGAAACTCAGAACTTGGTTGTGTTTCAATGTGCAACTGTTTGAAGACAAACAGTTTCCTAAATCTTTTGAATTCCTTTTCTGTGAGTTAATCGTTCTAAAAGTGATAAAAAAATATTGAACAAAAGCGTCACACTAATTAAAAACATTGTTAACACTATATCTAAGCATATTTTTAGTTAGGCCTGGGGAAGTCACAGTTTTCGAAAGGCACGGAGCTTCCATCAAAATGAGACAAGAACTGCACACGCAGGAAATGCCGTGCACAGGCAGGGGAGAAGAGCACAGGGGGAACCAAACAGCACAGAGCTCTGTGAGGCTCCCTTCAGCTCCCGGCACCGCACAAAGCCAGCTTCCTGGACTCACCACCTGTGCACGCGTCACCTGAGGGACCTGAAGCAGCTGCGTCTGCTTGTGAAGTGAGAAAATGAAAACAAGCTGGTCCCGGCACAGAGACGTTGTATAAATGATTCATGCGGCTACATTAACTACATAAAGGAGTGCTAGCACTTTGTAGACAAAATAGCTCAAGTCTCATGCAAGGCCGCGATCAGCAAATTAGTTAATTGTGCAAGTGCCCGTGTATCTGTCTGCAATTTCCTGATGCCATGAAAAGCTGCCGCTACCTGTGTGTGACCTTCGCTTGCATTTCCTTTTTGTCTTCCAAAGCTAATGGTTTTTCCCCATTAGGTTTATCAAAGGAATGCACGCTCATTATTGAAACTGTACAATGTTCACAAACACTCCACAAAAGCTAGCTGGGAAAATATTATCTATAATCTCACATCCCAAGATACTCACAGAATCTCACTCAGACACGTTTCTTTCCAGTCTTTGTTAAATGACATTTTGTCTAGAGTATACATTATTATGTTCCAATTTTTTTTTATAATTGTTTTTTTTTAAGATTAATTTTATTGTATGAGAGAAGGTGAAAGGGGGAGGGAAGAGGGGAGGGTTTAGAGCAGTCTCCATAGTTGTACATCATTCGTTGTGACATGGTTTCATTCCACACAGGTGGATGTGGGACTGCACAGGACGGGGACCGAACCAGCGACCTTCCACGTGGGAGGTGAGAACCTTCGCCTCTGAACCATCATGGGGGTTCCAGTTGCACCACAGTTTACCACTGGGGTTCGCAAGGGCCAGAGCTGGGAATTGAACCCTGGACCTCACGATTGTGAGGCAAGCGCTCTATACCTGAGTTTTCCTGGAATCTCCTTTTTGTACATCATGAAAAACTCTCTAAACACCATCTTAAAGAGCACACCATACTGGGAATTAAAGTCAAAGGTGAGAGTAACAGAGAAAGGCGTAACAAATGTCAAAGACAAGACAACAGGCCCCAAATGGAATCCCTTATGTTAAACCCCACATCAACCAAACTGAAAGTTAATGATAGTTCTGACTCTCCCAGAAATGAAATCTTAAACTAGTTCATCAGGAATCCCTGGTCAGCACTAGTGAGGTCATCTGTCTGTCAGACTCCTGCCATCCCCTAAAGGAAGGTGACCTTGCAGTAACTGACCTGCTTTTTCCAAGAGTAACTTCCTTGTTCCACCCCCCACCTCCCACCCCCACCCATAAAAGTCTTCATTTTGTACAGATCCTCCGAGCCTCTCTGTCTGCTAGATAGGACCGCTGCCTGATTCCTGAAGCATTGAGTAACGCCAATCAGATCTTTAAAGTTTACTCAGTTGAATTTTGTTTTTAAACAAAATAACCCTAATCACTTGCCGGAGGGGAGCGACAGACATGTGAACTCCTTAGTAGCTGCAGCCAGGACATGAGCCCAGCTCGTTGGCAGGATTCATAATGTCCTTTCAAGAAACAGAAGCTCTTCAGGAGAGGGGCCTGTTCATACCCAAGGGGGAACTTCCTCCATGAACCCTTTTAGGAAGGATCCATTTATCCCACAACTCAGCTGACATAAGGGAGATGAAAGACACTTTCGCCCAAGTTCTAGTCTTACACCACGCGCGTCGTGGGCTGCGGGCATGGTCAGGAGCTCTTGAAGAGATGGCCTTTCCTATAGATCCCAAACCACACAAGAAAATTAGCATTGTTTTTCTTTAAAGATTTCTTTCTATTGTTTCTTGACAGAGAGACAGACAGAGGCAGAGAGAAGGGGGAGGGCCCAGAGCAGTCTCCATAGTTGTATGTCATTAGCTTTTGATAGAGTTTTACCCCGCAGGTGGGCACGGGGCTGCACAGGGCAGGAACTGAACTGGGGGCCTTCCACATGGGCCCCAGAAAGAACTGAATTGGAGGCTACACCCCAGCTCAGCATATGGGTCTGCACAGGCCGGGGCCGGGACCTGATCCTTGGACCCCAGGGCTGCAAAGCGAGCACTCAACCCACTGAGCCATCCTGGCTTCCCCTATTTTTATTAAGTTTCTTAGAAATATGTAGCACCAGTTTCTGCTCCTACTCTTGGGAATCTAGCTTCATTTCCTAAAAACAAAAATCAGATAGCCATAAGCTCATGTCTATGCTGTTAAATTAATTAAACAAGGAAGCCATTAGAGTGAGGTGGCCACCATGAATGGTGGCCTATGTGAGCAAATGAAAATCTAAGCCTGTAAACGCACTGTGGGGCTCAAAAATACACGTTTCCTCCCACCTTTCCGTTCTCCTAGCTGGGCTAATAATCAAATTAACAGAGACAGATGAACAGGAGAAATTGTACACAGTTTTATTATGGATGTACATGCCAGGGTGGCCTCAGACATAAGACCTGAAACACTTTGGGCAACCGAGGTTTGTACACCATTGTAGACAAAGGGAACAGGGGTCTGAGATTTCCAAGGAAATATGCAATTCACAGGCAGCTGAGAAAGAACAGAACACAGGTGTTGGGCAAATTCCCCCTAGGCAACCAGAACCGATGGGACAGCCCAGGAGAATCTATGTGGTAGGCCCCTACCTGGAGCCTTTCTAAGGCTCAGGTGAATGTTAGGATTCCCTTGGGGAGCAGCCCTTCCATCTGAATCTCTTAGGCAGGAAAAGGGGAGGGCCAGAGGTTCTTTCTGAGTCTCTTGTGACCTTAGTAACCAGCTTCAAATCCATCTCCCAAAGGCATAGTTTTGGGGGTGGCAAAACTTTGATCCCCTTCAACCCTAAGACTATGAAATCCAAACTCTCACCCATCACAAACAGCCAGCTAGGCTTTGCGCTGTAGCCAATCAATCATCTCCTTCCTTTGCTCTTGCCTTTTCTCTATAAAACACTCCCCCCAGCTCTCTCCTAACCACTTCCGGTGGGTGCTGCCCCATTCAAATCAGTTTTGCTCAAATAAAGTCATTAAAATGTGAATGCGCCTCGGTTTATCTTGTAGTAACATATAGTGTGTCCCAAAATTCATGCAAGATTTGAATTTTGCGTCATTTGTGCGGTAAAGTGTTGCCAACAACAAAAAAAAGACAGCGTGACAGCAGACAGTTCAGGGTTATTAAAAGTGGAGCGCTACACGAAAGAACAACGCGTTTCCATTGTTGAACAATGAAAATGTACAATTTTTAATTATAAACCTGTGTTTTCTATGAAAATTACTTCTTGAGTGAATTTTGAGACACCCTTTATAAACATAAATGTATATATATGTCATAATAGTGTTTTTAATAATTATAAAAGTATAAAACAAAAAATCACCTAACTGCTCAGCATTAAGGGGGTTGGCTAAGTAAAGAAGCAAACAATCCACTCAGTAATAAAAAATGATTCAGCTTTCTAAAGCAACCAGTCTGAGGGACATTTATGGATGTTCATTTTTAAAAACTGGGTACCAACATTTATGAAAACTTGCATATAGGTTCATAAGCATCTGAAAAGGGACTAGAGTGAAATTTTAAAGCAATAACAGCTAAAATGGTGAGGTGGTGGCTGTTTTTTTCTTCTATTTTCTAGATTCTGGGCTGTCTAACTTGCATTTCTTAAGGAATTTTGGTTTTGTTTGTTTTCTTGGTCACCTTTCGGGCTTCAGGTCAAAGGGTTAAATCTCCAAGTCCCTTGAGAGCTGCCCAGATGTCCAGACTCAGCCACATCAAATACTCCACAGGCCTGACTGGGTCATGAGGAGCTGACTTCACCCGCTGCAAAGCACTGTTGGTTCTTGGGTGAACTATTTAGGCCGGTTCTTCCTCAGAAAACTGGTTTGCACAGACCTCTCTGTCGCAGCTCCTGAGACTGATGTTTGCTACTGCCACACAGGGAAACAAGAATCACAGACAGGGCAGAAGTGGAGATGAGTGCCCCCTTCTGCCCTTGACCAGGGACAGAGAAGGGCGGCCCCCCACCGTCCCTGCCCCTTTCTGGGGGACTCTGGGGAGAACCCCCTGAGTGGCAGAGCCCTGCCCTCTTTCCTTTCCCGTCTTTGCCAGTTGACCAAAAGCATGTTGGCATCTCTCTGTGGGATGATGACGTAAGTATCGAAAGGAGCTGGGAAGGACACACTAAACTTGTAGGCCCCGCGGGTGGGAGTTGGGGGCGGGATGGAAGTCGACACAAATTCACGTATCCAGAAAGAAAGCTGAGCGTGAACTAGACTTGATGGGTGTTTTCACACCAGTGGGCTATTTTGGTCTTTGAGGCACAGGTCCTGAGGTCACGATCTGTGGATGAAGCCTGGTGGCCCTACGTGTCGGTTCCCAACAACGTGGAACAGAGCTCCAGCCAAAGGGCAAGAACACAGGCACGGCGCTAGGACCAGCGCTGCAATCTGTGGGCCGAAAGCCCACGGGTGGTATGGATAGGAAGTGCACTTGGGGAGACAGAGCGAGAACACAGGAGGCTGAGAGCTGGGGCTTCTAACGCCAGCCCCTCGACCACTGGCCATCGGGTGCCCGTGTGGTTTCCCTTCCCGCACGAGGTGCCAGAGCAGCGCCACTGGCTTGTGGCTGCTCCACTAGCCTGTGGCTGCACCACTAGTGCGTGGCAGCAGAACTTTGCTGAGTAGGACCCCTGAGAATGCCTGGTTTTGGCCAATGAAATGCCAGCAAAAGCGACAAGCAGGCCAGTTCTCGGCGGGAACGTTAAAGAGCCCTTGTCAGGATCTGTAAGCCTCCTTGGCCTTTCCTCTTCGCTAGGAGAACGCCTTGGCCCCCCAATCAGCTGCCCCCTCAGAATCTGGGTGTTGACGCGAAGCGGAGCCACAGCTGACCCTCTGCCAACATACACCGTGTGTGAGGAGCAAAGCTCCGTTCTGAGGGACTCACTTGGGGCTATCTGGTTGTCAAGGACGCACCTTTAAAATGCTATCCGTGTGAGTTAGTCACTTCCCCCGTGACAGAGCATTTAACAGGGCTATTTCAGATGGCTCCTCTGAGACCCGAACAGGATGATGGTGGGGACACATCTGGCCCAAAGACATGGAAGAGAAGAAAGAGGGTCGTGGTGTCTCCTGAAGTGACATTCGGGTCAGGGAGAGAGAAGGTCAGTGGCGTGAGTTGCAAGGGCATGTGATTCGTTTCCCCACAAATTGTCGTTTCTTTCTCTCCTTGAAGAATATCGGTCTAGGAATGACACTGTTAAAGCACGTGCATTTGTGTGCGTGTAGATGCATTGCTCCCGAGGGGGAGGCGCGCGTTGGGGCTGAACCCGCCCTCTTCTTGCCAGCCCGAGCCTGACCTCTCTCCAGTGAGAAATTGCACGTTGCTTGCAGGCCCTCCCCGCTCAGATTTATTTTTCACAAATAGCTGAGCTAGAAAAACCTGCTTCCATCCCACAGAGCTGCTTCAGCACCTTTGCTCAGGGGGGCAAGAGGCTGCCTCTTGAAGATTTGCCGCTTCTGCCCGGGGGCGTTGGCTGTCTGCCTCTCTGAGACCCTGCCATTCCTTCAGCAGAAGCCTCCCTGAGCTCGTGCCTGCTCTCTTCCCAGGCTCGTTTCTCCTGCGCTCTGCTGCTAGATTCTTCTTCCTAAGCCCCAGCCCCCGCAGCGTCTTCCTGGGGCAGACATCTTCGCTTGCTGTCATCCACCAACACCCCCACCTCACTCAGCTGTCCCCTTCAAGCTCACTGTCTTCCTGCCCGAGCAGAAATGCTACCCATCATTCAGGAGCCAGACGTTCTCCTGCATCACAACCTGCACTAAACCTTTTCAAATGTCAAATCGTGTGTGATTTCTCTCCTGGTAGTGGAATGACTTCAACTTCACTTCAGTCAATTAGAGAATAACTTATAATGATAGTAGCACATTTGGCGAAAACAATAAAACAGAAACATAGCCAGGACGCAGGAGCTAGTCGTTGGAAACAGTCAATGTAGTCTTCCCTTGCAATTGAAGAAGAGGGATAACCCTTCCGGCTGGCAAAGGAGTGAGATGGAAAACTATCAGGGAGTTGGATGGGTACTGGGATCGTGCGTGGTACATTGCAAGGCAGCAGGGAAAGCAAAATGTGAAGCTCTCAGGGCCCAGCGATTCTGCCCCTCAGAATTTACCCCATGGAAACAACACCGTAAATATGCAAAGCTGTTGGCTCAGGATTCTCATTGTGTCATTGTTTTTAATTGCAAAACCATTTTTTTTGAAACAACCGAAAGGCCCATCATCTGGGAATTAGTTTAATCAATTATGAAATACCCATCTGATAAAATACTGTGAAGGTATTAACAAGAAAGTACCTTGCAGTTTCAACATATAGTGTGATGCGGTCTGTAGTACTGGACTTTTTTTGAAGTGTATTATTTTTATTTACCTAAAGCCAAATCTAAAGTCCCATGCCTAGATTATTTTTATAAACAGAAAAAACTTCATCTGCATAGAAAAACATTTGACATGAGCCACACCAATGGTTAATGGTGATTATCTCAGTGGAGATAAATTCAGAGACATTCTTTTTTCTGATTTGCGCATTTCTGTATTTTATAACAATATATTAAAACAAACAAACAAACAACCACTACCGTCCCATGCTGGAATAACAGTAATGAAAATTCATGACCGGAACTGTTGGAGTAGGACCATTTATAGGTTTTCTTTGAAAGGACTTAATGAAAAGAATATATAAACTTTTTACAAAATGAAACTGGATAGCATTTAAAATTGAACCTAGAAGTGAGAGTCAACGCGAAAAGTTAAAAACAATGAAATGCTCAGGGATCAATAAACTTTCGAAATGCGTGTTGGGGGAAGGCGGTGCCTCTTTGTTTTAACTCCTCTTTATAAGAGGGGCCCTGTCCACTCCAGGCCCAGGAGGTGAGCTGGAGTATAATAGGATCATTCTCAGAGTGCCCTCAGGATGCCCTGCCCAGTCCGGCTGTCCTCTGCACCCACTCCCTGACATGCAGGCTGTGGGTACCCAAAGCAGTCCAAGCCCTCTCCAGCCCCATCCTCACACGTTGACACAGATTTGCCTCAAGATAAGAGCACTTCGCAGTTACCCATACCCCGAAGGCGGGGATGGGGTGGAGGTGGTCGTGGCTGGACCTTCTCAAAACCCAGGCCTTATCAAGAAGGGCAGGGCCCTGTGGTCTGCAGTTGTTCAAAGGCCAGCTTTTCAGCCATGGAGACTTCAAAGGACAGAATGGTTGCCAGTTCTCTCTGGGAGGCCGGCCTCTGCTTGCTCTGCTCTGCTCTGCTCTGCTCTGGGCGGCGGGTTCCTACTCAGCTGGGATGTTGCTCTCAGCTGGGCCTCCTTAGGGCCTGGAGTTGGAGGGCCTGGGAAGCCATCATGAGCATGTGCATCTTTCTTGGGAAAGGAAAAGCCACTCTCGTTGAGACAGAGTTGAAAAGAGTGTTCCAGGGTGCAGACTGCCTGGGCGGTTTTCCGTTCCACAGCTTCCCACCCAGGCTGCCTAGTAAGCCTGCTGAATTCTCTCAGGTGATCCGGTGGACTCAAAGGACAAAATTCAACATTTCCAAGCAGAGACCTTTCCAGATGCTGTGGATGGTAGAGCTCGCTCATGCCCTTTCTAACACTTGCTACAAACCTAAGCGACAGTGAAGATGAGCTGTAAACATGCACGGAGGCTTTCCTGGCCTGACCAGAGCATGCAAAATGAATGGCTGGTTTTCAGGGGTGCTGTTAAGGCTGGCTTTCAAGTGTCTGGATTGCTAGGCATTCCCAGATGCAATCGGGCTCGCCCCGCCCTTTGAAGATTTCCTCCCGCAGGTTGGAAAAGCGGAGCGATTCAGGATGGTCGGCAGGGGGGAGAGCAATAAACCCTATTTCCCCAAACAAATAAACTAAGTGAAGCCAGGAGGGGAGGAGGGGCTGGGACAGCCCGGGGGCTTCTGCACCTGGTCGACCCAGGGAAGGGATCCTAGGGGCAGAAATGGCCACCATGCTGGGATTCTCTCCTTTGCACTAGAATGAGAAGACAATTCTTGACACAAAGACTAAAGCAATCATTGTTGTTTAAAGGATTTTTTCAGGGCTCTGGAAGGGGTGGTGGAAGAAACTCTTGTCTACATCACTACTCTGTTTACTTCTCTTTGCACTTTCTCACATAATAAGCACAGACCATGGGCCCTTAATCAAACCCTCTTCGTCACCTGCCTCCCTCTTTGTCACCTGCAGAGCCCACTACTCAGCATCAGGCGCTGAGGTCGACCAGCACTCTGCCCATTTGGAGTAACAACAAATTCCTGAAAGTGACCATCTTCCCAGAGGCTTTCTGCGAGTCCCCAGGAGAACGACCCAGGACATTTCTGATACTGGGTCACTTCCTGAATGTTAGTGGTAATAACTGCGGAGGTGAGATCCCTAGCCAGGGGAGAGGCTGAAGTGCCACAGAGACATTGGCTTTAGTGCTGGGATTGAGTGAGACAAACCTACAAACACTTCTGTTACATACCTAGTGCCTGTCACATAAGTGTTTAATAAATGTAAACTATTGTATATGTGTTATGAATGTTACCATCGATGTGACACGTCAGAGGTTATTTCTATGTAGTTATAAGTAAGATAGCACTCGTACACGTTTAGAAAGATACCACAGCCAGAATCCTCTCCCAGCTGTCTACTGATAAGGCCGTACACACAAAAATGTTCTGTTGTTTTTTGTTTGTGTGTTGTTGATTTTTTTCCACATTTATTTTATTGTTTGAGAGAAGGTGAGATACAAAGAGAGAAAAGGGGGGAGGGCCTAGAGCAGTCTCCATAGTTGTACATCATTAGTTGTGACATAGTTTTATTCCACACAGGGCGGAAGAACCAAACTAGGGAACTCCTGCATGGGAGGCGAGAACCTTCGCTCACATTCCATCCCAGTGGTTACCAGTTGTGCCGCAGTTCAGTATATGGATTTGCACGGGCCGGAGCCGGATTCAATCCCCAGACCTCTTGGCAGCAAGACAGGCGCTCAACCTGCTGAGTTATCCCAGCAGCATGCCAGTTCTGCTTGTGTTGGGGCTTATTTTTGTACTTATGATGCAGGCATGGCATCGATAAAACGACCCTTTCCACCTTTCCCCTTAGGAAACCAGAATTTAAATCGATGCGATGTTTACTTTGTTGTTTATACCGTCCCCTGAATAACCGGTGACTGTAGTGACAAGCTCGTGTCACAGCACTGCAGAGCGTTGGGAATCAGCCTGCCTGGGTGAACTCAGTGGAAAGGAAGCCTCCGTTTCTGGCCTGAGGATTTTTTCAAAGGCAGAGAGAGGTACCTAGCCTTCTCTTTGTTCGTGACTGCTTTGGGGCGCTATTTGCAGGACACAGGGGGAGGTGTTAATGGGTAAAGGAAGGCTTAGGCAGCTGCTTAAGCAGCTTGCAGCAACCCTTCATTGTACTACATTCTGTTTGTTCCCAAACTGAAGGGATTTTCTTGGGAACAGAAGAGGAGGCTTCCAGAGTCTGAAACAGCCAAAGGGAGGGTGGGGACGTGAATGGATTGAGTGGATTGTGAGTGCTTACTGAGCAGCAGTTAGGCAGGGAGGAGGGCAAAAGAGACCAGTGAGGCTGTGCTTACAGTAAGAGAGGTTACCTGACACAGTCACAGACTCGGTCAAGGAAAACATGGTTTGGGGAAGCCAGGATGGCTCAGTAGGTTAAGCGCTCGCCTTGCAGCCCTGGGGTCTGAAGATCGAATCCTGACCCTGGCCTGTGCAGACCCATATGCTGAACTGGGTGTGCCCCCAGTTTGGCTCTCACTGGGGTGAACTTTCTATATTGGAGGCCCCGGCTTTCAGAGGCGTGCCTCCCATGCGGAAGCCCCTGGCTGGTTCCTGCCCTGCGCGGTCCCGCACCCACCCGTGTAAAACAAAACCATGTCGAAAACTGATGACGTACAACTGTGGAGCCTGCTCTAGGCCCTCCCCCTTCTCTCTGTCTCTCTCTGTATCTCTGTCAAAAACAATAAAAATAAATCTTTAAAAAACAAAAAAGAAAAACGGGGAAGTCGTGGTTTATGAAAACAGCAAAAGCAGAGATTGGCTGAGTATGGGTATTGTGAGCTCACACCTGCGTACAGATTGCACCATAATCGTAGTCACCATGGTAAGAAATGTCAAGTGAGCGGCATGAGACTTTGATATGATTCTCAATGCACCACTCACGAATGGAACCGTGGGCTTTTCCGTGAGAAGCCAGTAAGGGCAGTGTGTTTTTCGAAGTGTTTTTGCAGACCTGATGTTGTCATTAGGCAAGAAAAGGGTGGTATGATAAAATGTTTGGAAAACTCAGGGTTACACTCAGAGAAATATGTTTCTTCACTGCAAAATTCCTCTTGTTCATCCCTGATCTGTGGAATTGACCACTAAGCCCCTTTGGCAAAGATCATCTATCAAAATTAGTGTCTCCTGGAGAGGTTCCGGGAAGGCTGGTCACACGGCTCCAGGGTTCCCCCTGGGCCCTTATAGCCATCGGCATGGAAGGGAGAGGGGAAGGCACACACGAGCCACATAGATGCGGTGGCATGATAGATGGCTGTCCCAAGCCTGCGAGCAGTTCTTGACATAAAACACTCCACATTAAAAAAAAATCCATATGTTCCACTCACAGAATAATCACCTCTCCAGGGCACACAATGTGGGAACGAAACGGCTATTGTGTGTCCTCAAGAATCAAAATAAAACAAACCTGCCCGACTCATATTGGTGACACAAATTACAAGAAGAAATTGCACTACCGTGAGAAGAAAAAAAAAAAGGAGTGCGACTTGATAAATGGCCAATCTCATTGAAAAAGAAAACAAACACGGTGGCTTTCTATGACTTCCACATTCTACTCTATCGAGTCTCAAGAAATCAGATGCAGTCATACCAGCAGTGGCTGGACCCGTCCGAAGGGTCTGCAGCTCTTTACCCTCCAAGAGGAAAAGCTCAGAGGACCCCAGGGCTGAAGAAGAGGACTCAGATTGGGCACAAACAAGAATGTCTTCTATGTTCTTTTTCTTTCATCTTTAGAGCCATGACTGGGAAAACCCAGAATCCTGGTCAATATAACATGACAAATAGGAATCATTACCTGACAAATTTAGTAAAAAATAAAATACAGAGAAGACAGCTTTATGAAAGGCAGACATACTGCAGGGTTACTTTAAATTTGGAGAGAAAAACAGACAGGCAGACCTCATTTCACCAGGAGATGAGAGTTTTAGCTCCAGTTTGAACACAGGCAAATAACCTCATTTTACAGCACCTCCCGATTTCTTCCCTACATTATAACATCAGCACATAGCAGAAATTCAACTACACCAATGCCTGAAATATGAAATAATGTTGTAGTATAAGGGAAAAAGACTATTTCCTTAAAGAACACTCAATATCAATCTCAAAGCAATAATTAACACTATACTTAAAGTTGAAATGCTCTAGAAAGACCATTAAAGATAAGACCAGGGAACGATGCTCATTACCACCACCTCCTTTTATCATTTTCTAGAAATGTAGCCAATGTGGTAAGACATGAGAGAAATAGTTCAAAAAAGAGAAATTATTTATTGTTGGAGACTATATAATTGTCTAGAAATCCCAAGATAACCAACTAAAATTAGAATTCTAACTAAAACAAAACAAAACTCAGAAAGCCATATCTGATAAATAACTGTTATCCCAAAGAATTCTTGAAACTCAACAATAAAAAAACAAACAACCCAATTTAAAAAATGGGCTAAAGACCTTAACAGACATCTTACCAAAAAAGATATACAGGCAGCAAATAAACATAAAAATATGCTTCACATCATATGTCATTAGAGAAAAACAAACTAAAACAACAATGAGACACCACTACACACCTATTAAAATGGCCCAAATTCAAAACACTGACAACCCTAAATACCAACAAGGGTGAGGAGTAATGGGAACTATCCTTCATTGCCAGTAAGAATGGCTACTTTGGGGGAAGCCAGGATGGCTCAGCAGGTTAAGCACTAGCCTTGCAGCCCCTGGGTCCGAGGATTAAATCCCCGCCCTGCCCTACCCTGGCCCCTGTGGTCCCATATGATGAACTGCTGAACTGGGATATGGCCTCAGTTAGATTTTTCACAGGGGTGAACTTCCCATGTGGGAGACGTCCAGTTTGGCCCCCAGCTTGCTGGGGTATGCCTCCCATATGCCCCCACCCACTGGTATGGAATGAAACCATGTTGAAGGCTGATGACGTACAACTATGGAGACTGCTCTGGGCCTTCCTCCTTCTCTCTGTCTCTCTCTGACTCTGTCTGTCAAAAACAATAAAATAAACCTTAAAAAAAAGAATGGCCACTTTGAAGACAGTCTGATGGTTTCTTACAAAACTAAACACATTCTTACCACACAATCCAGCAATCACTCTCTTTGGTATTTATCCAAAGGAGTTAAAAAACATGTTCACACGAAAACCAGCACACACATGTTTATGGCGGCTTTGTTTATAATTGTCAAAATTTAGAAGGAACCAAAATGTCCTTGTATAGGTAACTGAATAAATTGTGGTCTGTCCAGACAATGGAATATTGTCAGTGCTTAAAAAAAAAAAAAAAAAAAAAAGCTATCAAGCCATACAAGACGTGGAGGAAACTTAAATGCACATTAGTAAATGTAAGAAGCCAATCTTAGGGGAAGCCGGGATGGCTCAGTGGGTTAAGCGCTCGCTTTGCAGCCTCAGGGACCGAGGATCGAATCCCGGCCCCGGCCCGTGTGGACCCATATGCTGAACTGGGGAGTGCCCCCATTTCAGTTCTCACCGGGGCGAGACCCCGGCCCAGTTCCTGCCCTGTGCAGTCCCGCACCCACCTGTGGAATGAAACTATGTGGAAAACGAATGCTGTCAACTATGGAGACTGTCTGGGCCCTCCCCCTTCTCTCTGTCTCTGTCTCTATCTCTCTCTGTCAAAAACAATAAAAATAAATCTACAAAAAAAAAAAAGAAAGAAGCCAGTCTTAAAAAGCTATCTAGTATATGATTCCAACTATATCACATTCTGGAAAAAGCGAAACTATGGAGACAGTGAAAAGATCCGTGGTTGTCAGGGATTGAAGAGATAGGTTTGGGTAGAGATGAATGGACAGAGCAGAGAGGATTTTTAGGCAGTGAAACTACACAGCACAATAATGGTAGGTACATGTCAACATAAATCTGTCCAAACCCGTAGAATGTACAACATGAAGAATTGACTCTAATGTAAACAATGGACTTTGGGTGACAATAATGTGTCAAGTAGGTTCATCTATTATAATGAATGTACCACATCGTGAAAGATGCTGATCAAGGGGGAGCGTGTGCATGTTTGGGGCAGGGGATATACGACAACTGTCTGTACCTTGTGCTCAATATTGCTGTAAACCTAACACTACTCAAAAACATTTTTCATTAAAAAAAGTGTATTATAGTGTGTGGGATTCCGGAGTGGCTCAGTGAATGAGCGATTGCCTTGCAATCATGAGGTCCAGCGTTGGGTTCCCAGCCCCAACCCACGTAAACCCATACGCTAAACTGCGGCACCACTGGTAACCGCTGGCATGGTGGCGAAGTTCTCAGCTCCCATGTGGGAGGCCCTCCGGTTCATTGGGTTCCCACCCCTCGCGGCCCCACATCCACCCTTGTGGAAGGAAACCATGTCACAACTAATGATGTACAACTATGGAGCCTGCTCTGGGCCCTCCCCCTTCTCTCTCACCTTCTCCCAAAAAAATAAATCTTGGGGAAGCCAGGATGGCTCAGTGGGTTGGGCATTCACTTTGCAGCCCCGGGGACTGAGGATCAAATCCCGGCCCCGGCCCGAGTGGACCCATATGCTGAACTGGGGAGTGCCCCCAGTTCAGTTCTCACCGGGGCGAGACCCCGGCCCAGTTCCTGCCCTGTGCAGCCCCGCGCCCACCTGTGGACTGAAACTATGTGGAAAAACCAATGATGTGCAACTATGGAGACTGCTCTGGGCCCTCCCCATTCTCCCTGTCTCTGTCTCTCTCTCTCTCTGTCAAAAACAATAAAAATAAATCTTTAAAAAATAATAATAATAAATCTTTAAAAAAGTTGTTGGTGAGATATAACTAAATAAATTTGAACAAATTATCAGCCTCCTCATTCATGGAAATACTCTGTAGGTAAAAGAGTTACTATGTGTACGTGTATACATATGTGTGCATGTATACATGGATGTATATGTATGTACACATAAATGTCTATATTATGTAAACATTTACAAATATATACAACATATATCCATCAATAAATTTATCCAAAAAAAAAAAAAGAAGAAGAAGAAACTATTTAAGAAAAAAAAAAGAAAATTATAAAAGACATCGAAAGATGAAGAGATTTTGAGAAAATTATGTTCCTGGCTGGAAAATGTGTCAACATTGTAAATATGTTATCTTTACCTGAAATTAACTGTAGGGCTAATAAAAACCCATTACATTACTATTGGATTATTTTTAATTTTGAAAAGATGATTCTAAATATAATCTTAAAAATAGAACAGCTATTAATAATAATTTCTCAATAAGATGAGTATAATTAGGCCCTTAAAACATATAAACTTAAAGTAATTAAAATATAAGCACATCTAAATAAAGAAGACTGCTCAGTCACAGACAGAAATATATAACAATTTAACGTCATAAATAAATGAAGAAAGGAATTACAGTTATTTAACAAATAGCTCTGAGAACTTGATTAACAACTTAAATTTTTTTTTAATTTAATCTTTACCTGATGTAGTCTAAAATAAACTGTACTTAAACTAACACAAAGTTTTAAAAGTATACTTAAAAAATTATAATATTTTCTTGATATTCAGTTAGAAGTAACTTTCTAGGAACAAATGCAACGCAAGGATTTTACACATGTAAAGATTAATACTTGTAAAATCAGAAAAAGGTAAATGTATAATTTTTTTAAATGAGAACTTTGTGGGGAAGCCGGGATGGCTCAGTGGGTTAAACGCTCACTTTGCAATGCCGGGGACCGAGGTTTGAATCCCGGCTCCGGCCCGTGTGGATCCATATGCTTAACTGGGGAGTTCCCCCTGTTCAGTTCTCTCTCTGTCTCTATATCTCTCTCTCTGTCTCTGTCAAAAACAATAAAATAAAAAAATAAAAGTTAAAAAAAAAAGAGAACTCTGTGAATAAAGCTTATATGGTAGGTTGGAAGTAATGTTATAGTCAGGATCAAATTTGTGCCTGAAATGTTTTTAATGTTAATTGAGAAAAAAAGTAAAACACACTAAACATTCAGGAAAGAGTGTTAGTGCAAAATTCAGGAAAACAAATATGAGAAAATAGTAAAAAGGAAATAATTAAGCAAGTAAACATACTAATAAATTAAGGGAAAAGTTTGACAATTGAATCTTTATGGGACAATTAAAACATAGATGACCCTGGCCTATGTTTGCATCAGGAGGGGAGGAATTCTGACCACTTTGTTGGCGATGGCTTCCTCAACACATAAAACATTGCCCAGAATTCAATAATTCATCAATAAATTACTTTGAAAGGAATGAAATAGATAAACAATTGGAAAATATAAAGAAAAGGTGACAGAAAACAAAATCATACAAAATTAAGAAAACTGTGAACATAACATGAGAAGGAGGTTTAAAATTCAAATATTTCCTTAAATTTTAAAACCTTTATGAAATAGACAATGTTTTTCAAAATAAAGTCAACAAGTAAAAAAAATCCTACACTAATCTCCATGGGAAACTTGTTTCAGTTATCTCTAAGTAGGAATCCAGGGCTAGGAGAATCAACCTGTCAGTATTATTTTAAAACTTGAAAAACCTGTAACATTCATATAATGTAAACAGTTCCAAAGTACATTTTTAAAAAGTGCCTGGAGTGGGGGAGGGAAGGAGAACTCATACTGTGAAAGTGATCAAGAATGTATCTGTGGGGGAAGCTGGGATGGCTCAGTGGGTTAAGCGCTCGCTTTGCAGCCCCGAAGCCAGAGGATCAAATCCTGGCCCCGGCCCATGCAGACCCATATGCTGAACTGGGGTGTGTCCCCAGTTCAGTTCTTGCCGGGGCCTATGTGGGAGGCTCCCGGCCCAGTTCATGCCCCGTGCAGCCCCACGCCCACCTGTGGAGTGAAACTATATGGAAAAACTAATGCTGTCAACTATGGAGACTGCTCTGGGCCCTCCCACTTCTCTCTGTTTCTCTCTCTCTGTCAAAAAACAATAAAAATAAATCTTTTTTTAAAAAAAGAATGTATCTTGATGGCATTATAAATATCAGCTATCTCATGTCTTACGTACCTTAGGTGAATAACTTCTTATTAATTATTCATAATTCTTGGGGATGCCGAGATAGCTCAGCAGATTGAGCACTTGCCTTGCAACAGTGCAAACCCACATGCTGAGCTGCAGTACAACTGGTAAGCGCTGAGCCCTGCAGGTGGATGTGTGGCCGCGAGGGATGGAAACCGAACCGGGTGCCTCCCTCATGGGAAGTGAGAACGTTTGACACCATCCTGGCGGTTACCAATTTTGCTGCAGTTCAGCATGTGGGTTTGCATGAGCTGGGGTTGGGATTCGATCCCAGACATCATGGTTGCAAGGCAAGTGTTCCACCCACTGAACTGTCCTGGCCTCCCCAGAGAGGGTTTAGATAAAACTATCTCTAGCATGTCAATGAGTGGTCCCAAGCAGGGCTGCTAGAAACTTCTCAGCCACCAGAACACTTGTGCTCAGCACCGCATGAATTTTGTAAACTGATGCACCTATTGCGCTTTCTACATTATTACAACTTTCCTATAAGTTTAAACAGTTGCAACAGAGGCAATTTCCAGTGAATCTGAACTACTGGCATTTAAAAATAAAATTGCAACATCAATCTTTTCAGTTACCCAATAGACTCTAAATATAGTAGTGAGTGAATCCACGGGTTCACTATCATCCATTAAATCAAATCCAGCAGCGAAAGCTCTTCTTTAGCAGTTGGGAATTTTACCTCCGTCCTTTTATCTTTGAACTCATATTTCCATTCCCACAGAATTTCATCTGACAGAAAACATTTTATGCTTGGAAATATTTTATTGATTATATGTCTCTGGATTCAAAACAAATGTGCCCATGAATAGTAACTGAAATATGTTTTTAATATCCTGTGACCATAAGCATCTAGGTGCTAAAAAATTTCCTCTGGATTGCATTATCATTACAATTATTAGTAGCAAGGAATTGATCACAGCACAAATAGATTCCACATTTTGATGGATAAATATTAAACATAAAGAGGAAAGGTTATCAGAAATTCATCCTTTGGTGAGATGGATGGAGCTGTTTCAATTTTCAATGTTCACTTGTCTGGGTATCCTATTTTTAGAAGAAGTTGGAATCCAATGTGCAAATGACTCCTATCCTTCATTTTTATAGCTATCAGCTCTGAGAATTTTGCCATTGTACCGTTTTTTATTTTTTTATCAACCAGTGTCATGAAATTCTCTGAACTTTCTGAGTTATGTGCCAAAAACATGTAGTGCCCTTGCATGGAGAACAAAGTCATTTTCACCGTTAGTCAACTGATGATTGTTTTGAAAGTAAACAGTTAAAAACCACCACCACCAGGCTTGTTAAAGGATTTGTGATCCGTCATTAGAGCCATTCAGGGTTTTAAGACCAACTCCACTGCTGAATATCTTCCATGAGGAGCCCTGAAGGTGGGAAGGAGGCAATTTCTTTATAAAGTGGGTGAAAAGGAGGAGTCGGAGAGGGGAACCTCACTTCCATCACAAGAGCTTCCTCAAGGGAGACCCGTTTAGGACACTGGGACTCTGAAAATGACTCCTTCAACTCCTGGTGCCTGGTCCCCTTGGGAAATTCTGCTCATGCCCCAGGGGAAGTGGGCCCCAGGCTGAGGACCTCAGGCCAAGACTCACCATCTGAATCAGCAACCACAGGGCACAAAATAATCGAAGTGAGTTCCAGGCTAGGGTGGCAGGTCAACCATGTACGACTAATTCCGTTCTCTCCAGAACAAGACCCAGCTACTTTGCTAAATCAATTAACGAGGGGTGGGAGACGAGAGACAAAGACGGGGACCCAACATATTCTAATCCTTGCAGATGTCATTGCTTCAGCACAGAGACACACTGTGTCTGGCGCACAGTAGGCACTTCCTGGGTGTTGTTGTTAAGTCGATAAGTGAATGGATGCACTTGGAATTCATGGGGGAGTTTGTGTTCCCTGCTAACGCGGTAGAGGGCAAATCCCCACCTTGTTTCTAGAGCACAGGCTGGACCTGAACAAGCGGAACACGGAGGCCATTGGTCCAGGGATGCTGCAGACTCACAAGCAGACACCTGCCACGCTCCCAGCCCAGGATGCTCCACCTACGAGTACAGGACGATGCTAACTAGCGGGCTATGGCCAGTGCTTGGCGAAGAGACGAGAAGAGAGGGAACAGGCATATTGACCCGTCTGTATTGGGACACTTTCACACGTAGAGGGCGGATTAGTTATCAATAATACCTGCAATAAAACGAACCTGGGTCTAAAGGCGAGCTCCCTTACCTAACGGACTGCAGGTGATACCCCGCTTCACTTCCACTCTAACATCGCGACAAAAATGTGGGGACGGTGTCATGGGAAGAGAACATGGAGGTGGCCTCAAAGACTCGGGGACATGCCCTGTCACTTTCTGAGAGTGGGACAGCTCGACACACCAGTTCTGGAAACTGCACCCTGGAAACTGGGGGCCCCGGTGCGTGTTTCACAGAGTGAGTGATTGGAGATAAAATGAAGGTACGTTTCTATAATAATGAGATTCAATTTTTTGCTTTTTTTTTAATTACAAGTCATTTTGGAATCAGGGTCAACAAGACTTGCTGATGTATTGGGTGTGGGGAGTGAGGGAAGAGGCAAAGGCTGCTCATGGGCTTGGGTTTGGGTGGAAGTGTGATCGGTAGAAGCATTAATTCAACGAGCCGGCGACGCCAGGAGGGCAGACTGGGGAGTTCTGTTTGCACAAGAACAAGAGGTGAAAGCTTCCTCCGGACAGCACCGCCCAAGCCCATGTCAGTTCATTTCCCGACAGCGCCCCCTTTCGGTCTCTGAGGTTTTTCTCTCCATCCTTTCTGAACACTTGCTTTGCTCTGTGCGATGTTCTGGGGTCACCCCGCCTTCAGGCTTCCCGGTGAGGTCAGGTGAGACTTCCCCAAGTCTGTATTGCTGACCGCAGGGGGCTCCCCCAAAACCCCTGCCACCAGTGGGTCTTCTGGGAAACAGGCGGGTGGTCTTCTGCAAAGCAGACCCTCAGGGAGTGGTCTCAGTATAATGAAAGCGCAGAGAACATTGATGGAACCCATGGTTTCATTTACATCTACGGAGGGAAGAGCCCCCAAGAGGTCTGAGATATCATGCTGGCTGCTGAGCAAACCCTCTCCCTTGTCCTCATGAATGAAGGTGTCATGAGGTGACAAAGTGGGGACGCACTGTTGGGTCCTGGTTGTCCTGATAGATGATAAATCTGAGACAGTCATTCAGGCCTCCTCCTGGGTGCTGACTTCTGACACTGCCACAGACCTACTGTGTAAAACAAAACAATGAAACAAAAAGCACAAACACAAACCAGAACACAAAAAAAAAACTTGCTCAAGATAAAAAAGTTAGAACAGGACTGGCCCTCAAGGCCTGAACGTCCACCTTGTATTCACGGATCCTTGAGTTCTCGTGATGGAGTAGAAAACGTCTGGGTTTCACGAGCACCGTGCTGTCGTTCACCTCATGGGGAGATTATTTCCTAGAAGCATGACTAATGGGTGATTTGGGTGTGATTCATGTTTTCCTGGCCACATGACCATGGGGAAAACCAGGGTCAAGGTACGGGCCATGCACCACTTTCCTATGGCTCTATTGACACCCACTGTTCTGGGAACTCTGTTCCCCCTCCCAGCTCTGTGAAGAGGGCCCCAGGGCTGGCTCAGACCTGGTCAGCATTTCTGGAAGGTCCCCTCCCTCCCAGGTCCTAGCTGTGAGCTGTCCCTGGGCCGCACAGCCAGCAGACGGCTGCACGTGGGTTCCGAAGGGGCTGCTCTGGGTCATGCTGGCCAGGCCTGGGCTGAGGGTGCCACCACCAGTCCAAGGACACGGGTCTGCCCAAGGACCCCGTCCCTGGAGGGTGGGGGAGACAAAGCCATCACTTAGGCACCCCACATAAGCTGCGTCTCCATGGGAGAACTTGCAATCTCCTGGTCTTTCTACCTTTGCGTTGGACCCCGAACTCCATGTGGCTCTTTGGGGGTCCTGAATACCATCTCGTCCTTGCATATTCTTTAGGAAATGCATATCGCCAAACCATAGAACCAGTGTAAGAGAGTCCAGTGTAAGGAGTCTCCCTTTTTTCCATAATGGTGACTTCAGTGCCTTTCTTAGGATATCAGTTACCTGCCTCTTTCGATCCCACCATTTTCCGAGGCCGGCTTGGCGGGCGCTCTGCGTGTGGGCTTATAGGGTAATCAGCTCCACCCACGTGACCTGGGGTCACACTGAGGTCATATTATCTTGTCTATTATTTTTTTAAACCCTGTTTTATTTTATTTGTGTGTGCCTAAAATATTTTTTCGCTTAAAAAAACAAAAAACAGTTCTGTCTTTGTTTTAGGATAGTCTCATCAACCATACACAAATTTCCTTTTAGATCCAGTCTTAGAGTCTGAAAAAGAGACTAACTGTTCTGTTCATTGTCTCAAAAATTATATTGGCTCTTACCTCTTATTTTTATCCATTTCTGTTTTTAATGGACCTTGGCTTCACCCCCCCCCCCTTTCTTTTCTGTCTTTGCTTTATAAACTTTTAAAATTCTTGCTATAATTTTGGAGACAAATATCCTGTTTTTGACTTTAGGACGTATGCTGCCTCTAAGTTGCCAGGCCCTTCACCGTCTGCCCCAAACCCGGTGTCTCTTTATAGTCTTCACAGCTGCTAAAAGTATGCCCCTTGGTGGCAGTCCGAACCAGGCTCTGGGAGCACACTAGAATGAGTTCAGAAAGCTCTAGCGTCAGCCCCAAGGTAACCCCCTGACCACTCTGATGCAGACAGAATTCTCTTCTGAGAGCCGTAGTGGCAGGACGGGTCGTTAACCATGTTTCTGGCATTGGTAGGTGTTCGGCCAATAGCTGGTCCGACATGTACCATTTTAAACAGAACAGAAAACAACGGTACTGTCCCCCTTCAAACGGGACGTCTGGTAGCCAATCAACTAAGCCCTTCCTGCCTGGAAGCGAAGAGAATTTCCAGATGACTGTAAGTCACACACGTTAAATGAAATAGCTCAGCAGGTGGCAGGAAGGAGAAAGTGACCCTCTTCACTTGGGATGCAATTCCCGTCTGGCCTGGAGCTCACAGCCCAGAACCAGCAGGCGGGTAGCGCTGGAAGCCGCTCCCTCTTGTCCGACCTCGGGGCGCTGTGTCCGAAGCCGCAATGTGCATCAGCAGCTGACAGGGCCTCAATCTGTCCTCGTCTCCACCACCATTGGTAGAAATCCCTCCCGGAAGGAGGCCAAGCTTTCACGGATATTCTTAGCTTCCCGCATGCTTGCAGTTTTGCGATTTTGCAGGTGCCTTGCTGGGTCCCTTAGTGGGAGGCTGGGAGGGGATGAGTCAGGCGATCGGGCACCTGCCGTGAGCGACCACAGTCATCTATACGTCAGCACATTGGGCTCCGAAGGACAGAATGTGAATCATGGCGCTTTCAGTCCTTGTCCTTTAAAGCTTATAGCTCTGGTTTCAGCCACACCACAGTCCAGCGTTTCCCACACATGTTGAGGAGAAAGAGATAATAACACACACAGCATTTGGGGGTCGGGGGAAGAGGGGAGGAAGAGGACTCTAAGGCCAACCAAAGTATGAGCATCCTCTATGCGCCTTGAACATTCAAAACACACCCTTGTCTATGAAAGGGTAGGCGTATCTTGCGGCAAAGAGATTGATGCAATGTTGGTTAGACCAGCACATCGCAATGCCATGCCCAGCTTTGAAACTTGTTTGTTCGGGCATCCAGGAATGTCTCCCAGAACTGGTGTTTTTCCAGAATGCGTATGGGGGTCTGTGGCCAGGCCGTGGGGCATTCGGGTGTGTGTGACAGAAAGCAGTCCTGTCTCTCCAGTCCAGCTTCCCGAAAAGCTCTGGGTGGCCTGAGAGCCTAGCTAAGAAAATGCGGCTTGTGGATTCTTCTAGATTGTTCATTAGTTAGATCCCCAGGAAACAAAATGCCCAGAGCACATTTTCTTAAGCTTCCATGGAACTCATGCTACCAATACACAATTACCAATAGTTTTTCAAACTTCATAGACAATTAATTCAGGAAATTTTCATTGAAGTTATATCTGCACATCTTATACAAAACAGCACCTGAAAATGCTCTTTTCATGTTACTCAATATCCAAGAATAGTCTTTAGAGATATACTGTTTTTCATCATAAGTGTAGTTTCATTACAAACAGAGATTCATGTGCCTGATTTTCTTTTCAACTATTGAAGAAAACCTGTGGGTTGTTTTTTTGTTTGGCTTTGGTTACCAGGAAACTCAGAAACAAACACATTGGCATCCTTTCTCCAAGTTACTTTCTCAATGTTCATCTGGAATCATCAGCTTTCTCTGTTCATTTTGTATAATCTCTGAATTTTTTCCAGGTTTATTAAGATACAGTTGACAGATACTATTGTGTAAGTTAAATGTGTACAACATGATTTGATACAGGTATATATCGTGAACTGATTAACACACCCATCACCTTACATAGTTACCATTTTGTGTTTGTCTGTAAAAAAAACAAAACAAATTAAGATTTACTCTTAGCAACTTGCAGGTATATAGCACAGTATTGCTAATTATAGTTACGGTGCTGAGCATTCGATTCCCCAGAACTCATGCATTTTATGTCGTTGACCTCTATTCATTCCCCATCCCTGCCCCTGGGTAACCACAATCTACTTTGTTCCTATGAGTAATCTCTGAAGTTTTAAATCCTCAATTCTCCTTTTTTACTTTAAGATTCTTTCTTATACCCTCAAGAACCCCTACAGAACTAAGTAGTGTTTAGATTCTTTATCTTTATGTATTGATCAGGCAGTTAAAAAGAGGTAAGTGAAAAACAACTTAATTTATTTAAAAAATAAATAAATTTTAATATTTTCCAGCAAAAACATGAAAAACATGTCCCTCTCATTGAAACATGTGAATCAATAGCACAAACAGTAATGTCAGCAAAGAAAAATAAATGCAGCCTATCTCATTTTTCATTGTTAACATCTTGAATTATTCGGATTTAATACTTTGAGCCCCAAGATTATTCTGATATTAATTTATTTTCCATAGCCAGCTGTAGTTATTACTTTTTTATTATTATTAAAGTTTCAAATATACCCTAAAGTTGAAAAGTGTAATAAACTTTCATGTGCCCATTACTAGCTTCAAGTTCAATAATCATTATTTTTTCTAATGTTTTCCTCGTTTTCCTAATTTGTTTTCATAATGCTCTACCTCATATTTTTTAAAGCAAATCAAACATCATGTTTCTCACATAAATGTATCTTTAACAGATGACTTCTTTTGCATAACCACCATGCCATTACCACACCTTAAAAAATTAACAATGATTTTTAATATCATCTTATACCCATTCTATAAAATGTCCCCTATTTTTCTCAAAACTCTCTCTTTTTTTTTAAATCACTGGTTTCAGATTCCACATGAGGTACACACACTGCACTTAATTGTTATGTTAGAGATAATTTTAAGCTTTATAACTTCTCTTCTGTTTGGAATGAGAGGTATGTAAAAACATAAAGGATTTTCTTTGGTTATGTAACTTGTTAAGGATTCTATAGAATTCTACGTCATAAAAGTTTCCTTTTTGGAAACAATAAATTGCATAGAAGAAAACATTGGCACTAAACTTATGGACCTGGGATTCAGGGAGGACTTTATGAATCTGACCTCAATGGCAAGGGAAGTAAAAGCACAAATAAACAAATGGGACCTTATTAAGCTAAAAAGCTTCTGCGCTGCAAAGGAAACCATCAACAAAGCAAAGAGGCAACCAACCAACTGGGAG
>PVKE010010876.1:0-41522 GCA_004027555.1 Craseonycteris thonglongyai
GTAAACGCATTTAAAGTGAAATTGACTTTGTTGATATCACATCTGCATATCAAGTCTCTCGTGCACTTCCCATATATGAGGAAAATGCTAGGTAACAATGAATTAAATGTGTCATTATTTATTGAGACCCTGCAAGTGCTTCAAAAACAGTTTGAAGAGAGATTTCTGCAGTTTACAAATATCGAGCCAATTGTCTCCTGCTGTATCAATCCTTTTACTTGCCAAATAAATGTACCGGTAATAGAACTAGCCGCATGTATTGCAGACCTTGTTCAGGGGAAATCAGAAGAACTAGAGTTAGAAATTTTGAACCTTAAGAACGATATTTTGCTAAAATCCTTAATATCAGAGGACTTATGGAACATAGTTGACCAAGAAAGGTTCCCATTTTTGAAAAAAGCGGCATATAAAATCAAATCGTGTTTTGGGTCAACGTATTTATGCGAATCTTTGTTTTCAAACATGAATTTAATAAAATCACGATATAGATCTAGACTTACCAATGAGCATCTTAATAATTGTTTGCTAACAGGATTGTCATCATACTCTCCTAATTACGAGGCATTGGCCAATGAAATGCAATGCCAAAGATCACACTGACAGATTGGGTTTTTTTATGTTTTCTTTTATGTTTTCTTAAATGATTTTATTATATGTGTGTTTTTTATTTACTTTGTATTATGTTTTGTATATATATTTGTGTGTATATAATTTGTGCAATAAATTTATTATTTTAAAATTATTTTTGTTTATTATTTTTTATTCTTGTTCAATAATAAATATCCTTAGAAATAGCTGGTGCCCGCCGCCCTACTGATATTTTAGAATGCACCCTAGGGTATAAAAAGGTTGGGAACCCCTGGTTTATGGAATGATTGTGAAAGCATTTGGGGATCTCTGTTTCTGTAGGACTTTGGTTGGTCTGGGGGATGGTCACATTCATGAATGCTCAGGCTTTGTAACACCCTCAAGAACCCATTTAGACTCTTATCCGAGGAAATGACCCTTAAACCAAGACGGTAGCTATCTCTGGGCACTTCCGTGGGGTCTGCGTGTAAGCAGTGGGACCTCTGAGTGTGCCCTGGTTCCTCACTTCATCTGCTTTATACACCGGACTGGACCAGTTTGACGGAGCTTTGGTGCTGTGTCCCCTTCTGCTTTGGTGCTGTGTCCCCTTCTGTCTGTCAGGCATCTGCCTTTCTGCCAGGGTTTCAGTCCCCGCAAGCAGCCCTTCCTTTAGGCCAGACTCTCACCAGTCCCTGAGGACCAGGTCTCGATTGGATGGGACCTGGAGGTCTCTGTTCTTTTCTGATCAAGATGAGTCAGGATTAGTCTCTGTTGATCTCTCACCACACCCTTGCCTCTACTTGTACATTCTAAAGCAGGGGTGCCAAACTGGCGGCCCGTGGGTCCCATGCGGCCCCCAAGGTAATTTTTTGTGACCCACGATGCTCTGAAATAAAATGAAAATAGGAAAAATCGTTATGAAGAAAATAGCGCTTACAGGAGGTCGAGGCAGTACCATACACACAATTCCCTCGTTAACACTTTAACTACTGAAGACGAGTATACACGTGGCCCAGTGCCTTTCCTGGGGGCTGTGGGCGTGTATAAATGCGCTGACTCAGTTCCAGCGACGTTTGTAAATGTGATGTGGCCAGCGTGAATCTTGCCTGTTGCACCAAATGGCCCGTGTTTTAATTGAGTTTGACACCCCTGCTCTAAAGGATCAACCGGTAAAGCCTTGACTCATCAGAACTAGTGTGCCTACTGTGTCCATGAAAGTTCTTTGGATTGTAAGCAACAGACTCTGAGTAGTTTGGTGGCAGGGAGGAGAGTTATTAGAAATTTCCAATAGTTGGAAACTGCTAGCGTCAACCAAAGTTGCTCTTGCCCTTTTCCATAGTAACAGAGTTGAAGCAGGAGGTGGCTGCTCAGCCATGGACGTTTCCCAGGCCCACGTTTACAATGAGTTGTCAATATATGTCCAAGTGCTTGTCAATGAGCACAAACAGGAGTTTCGTGTGCCACTTCTAGGCCTGGCCCTTAAGACCACGAAGGTTCACTCTTGCACAGCTTTCCCTTGTTCCCCAGGCTGGAATAGCTTCTCCTGGAGTGACTTTGGAAGGCACGTGGTTCTTTTTATATATATTCTATTTATTTATTTATTTTTGACAGAGAGAGAGAGAGAGAGAGAGAGAGAGAGAGGGAGAGAGAGAGAGAGAGACAGAGACAGAGGCAGAGGCAGAGGCAGAGACAGAGACAGAGAGAGAACTGAACTGGGGGAGCTCCCAGTTCAGCATATGGTTCCGCACGGGCCGGGGCCGGGATTTGATCCCTGGTCCCCGGCGCTGCAAAGTGAGTGCTTAACCCACTGAGCCATCCCGGCTTCCCCAACGTGGTTCTAAAGATGGCAGAATTGCTGGCAATCAGGGACAGTAAATAACTGCATGAAGCTAAGCTACTTAATGACTGTTGCTTTACAAGGAATAAACTTCCATTTTGCTTGAGCCATTGCATTTTGGGACTGTTTGCAATAGTAGTTTAACTTTTACCCTAATGAATTCAGGAGAGCTATTCAAGAGAATTGCTACAACTAAGCCTAGAGAAGGCAGGGTGGGTTAGCTTTGGACACCTCAGGCAGCAGGATTTGTAGATCTACTTTTGGGGCACTTCTACTAAGCAGACTCCTCTTCATTGTCACTGCTGTGTCCCTCTATTCATTCAGGTTTCACATTTCCATAAGATGATCTAACAAGGTCAGGGCTTTACCCTCAGCTATGTCCAGAGAAGTAGGGTTGTCATAGAAATGTGACCACTGAGGCCCCTAGATCTTTGTATCTCAGTCTTTTCTGGAAAAGGAGACTACTGAGAACTGTTGTTTCTTGTACCACGTGTATGCTAGAACCACACGAGGCAATGAGCACACAAGGAGAGCCAGGAGTTCGAATTTGGGTGGGAAGGCAGGCAATTTAATAGACACCATATGGAGAGGCAAGAACTAGGCCTGAGCTAATTATGAGAGCTCAAGGGAGAGACAGAAAACATGATTGGGAAAGGGGCTTAGGAAGCTGTATTATGTTCAAAGCAGGGTTACTAATGTGGAAGGAACCAAACTGACTTGCATGACATACCAGGACCAGTGAGTGGCCTTGAGCAAGCTATGTAAATTACCACCCTGAACATGTACGTTCATTTGTAAAATGAAGATGATAATACTGTAACCTGCTTCATGGGGCACAGCTCTAGCTATGCTAAGAATGAGGAAGGGAGATGGTAGAAAAGAAGTGAGAGGGAGTGATGTCATTGTTCTCTCTGGATGGCATTGTGAATAGGTATCCCTAGGATCCCAGTGGCCCGTATTGAATCTGTTGCCAGACTATTCCCATGTGATCCAGACACCATCTGTGGTGATTAGTTTTAAATGCCAGCTGGGCTAGTCCAGAGTTGCTGGTGATTCAATCAAACACTAACCCAAGTGCTGCTGCATAGGGCTTTTTTAGGTGTGGTTAGCATCTACAATCAGTTGACTTTAAGTAAAGGAGATTATTTTTGCATGGTCTTAGGTTAGGGGCCATGCCATCAGTCATAAGGTCCTAAAAGCAGAACTGAGCTTTCCCTGGAAAAAACAACATGCTGCCTCAAGACTGCAGCATCAACTCTTTTGTGAGAGTTTGCAGCCTGCTGACCTGCCCTGTGGATTTCAAACTTGACAGCCTCAACAATATGAGCAAGTTCCTTGAATGCATCTTTATTTCCATATATACAGATCAAATACATTGCTCTTACTTTCCCTCCTCCACCCCCCACCCCCCTGCTGATTCTGCTTTTCTAGAGAATACTGACTAAGCGCCATATCTTTCCTCTTTCTCCCATCCAAACACACACTGTACTTAGGGATGTTTAAACAGCTCTTCATCGAAAGTAGAACAGTGGGAGGGGAGCCCTGAAGGCGATTCTCTTCCTTACCACTTCCCAGTGGTGAGGCCTCTTGGTCAGGTATTCGGGGAGTGCCTCAGGCAAGCATGCCAGGATTTCTAAACACTTGCTCCTCATTTCAGAGCATCTTATCGTTTGTTCCCGCATGGCCCCTATCTTGTTGTTATGTGTTATGATTTATTCCTTTCATTTTGTTTCCTTTTCCTTCTCTTTCTTAGGAGATCTTTCAAAGGTATTTGAAATGTATTCATTCTTCTTGATTTGTATTGTAGGTTATGTATTATATCATGTGCAATATGTTAATGTACATAATTGGGTTGTTCTTCTCTTTTTTTAATGCAATACTAAGTTTGTGACATCTCTCCTTGTTGGTCTTTGTACTTCTGATGTAGTCTTTCTATATGCTGCATCGTATTACATCATATGTAGCCACCATCTTTATTCCATCTTTCCCCAAACCTCTGCCCACAATCAGTACTGCAGTGAACAGTCTCTTGTGGGTAACTGAGGATTTCCTTGCAATCTCTACCCAGGAGCAGAGTTGCTGGGCCTTAGATTATTTGACTGCTTAATCTAAGTGCTTCCAGAATGGTCTTCAGAATGGCTCTACCCATCTACACTCTCACTAGCACTGCACAAGGGTTCCTACAGTCTCAATAACCACTGGCATTTTCCAGCTTTCTAATTTTTTTACCAAGTCAGTCAATGTTAAGTGATGGAGCCTTGTTTAATTTGCATTTTTCTAATCACTGATCAACGAGCATCTCTTCATGTGCTTGTTGTACTTTTAAGATTTCCCTTTTGTGACCTGTTTGTGGTTATTGATCATTTTCTTTTGGGGTTTATGACTTTTTCTTGTTGATTTTGGATTTATGGGCATTTCTTAAAGATTTTCAATGTTAGTCTCTTGTCAGGTTTAGATGTTACAAACATCTCTTCCCATTTCGCTATTTGTCAGCTAACTTTCATTATATAAAACTTATTTCTATATCAAATCCATTAGTTTCTTTTACCTTAGGCCTCTTAGATTTTGTTTAAGAAGTTCTTTTCTAGACCTTGATTATAAACATATTTTTCTGTTATTATCTATTCCCATTATAGTTTTACCTTTCACATTTAGATATTTAATTTATCTGGAATCTATCTTGAAATGTTGGGTTAGGTGAAGATCCAGTTCTACTTTTCTTAATCTAGTGAGTTAATTTTCCCCAAACCTTGTATTAATAGTCGGCTTCAGTTTCATTTGTGGAAATAAAATTGCCATATATCTGCAAGGCTCTATCTTAGTTCTTTTTTCTCTTCCTTTGGACCCTGTTTGTTCTTGCTTGTGCCATACTGTTTTTATTACTGTGGTTTGAGAATATGTTTACTGGGGAAAGTCTTTCCACTTTACTCTGTGTTTTCAAAGTTGAATTAGGTTTTCCTGAGTTTTACTTGTCTATATAATCTCTGTAACTTTTCCTCAATTTTGTCGTGAACTAAAAAATGTTATAAAAATAATCTTAATGAATAATAAAAACCCATTACATATTTATATAAAATATGTTTATAAAATAACTCTATTTTTCAAAAGAAAATTTATAAAGTATGGCATTGTCTTACATTTAAAAAATCTCTTTAATAAAACACACTTGGGTTCTCATAGCTGCTTCTACAATCTATTATTAGTTGTTGTTTTGGTCAAATTATGTGAAGAAAATCTGTCCTTATTCAGATATGTAATTGGAAATGGTGGTGACATTTTAATAGCCTTTTCAGATAATTATGGATATTCTCTGATATACAGAAACTTGACAAGTTGTGATTTCCTAAATGTTAGTTGCAACATGGAACCTGAAGCCATATCAATGATCTCTTTGTACTCTTTTATAGTAAAATTTACTCATCTTTTTATGCTTTGAGTGAATTTTTTACTCATGATAATTTTTTAACATTATTCATTAGTCATTTGCATATTGGCTCCCCAAGTTATGCAGATATTATAAATAGTCACACATTTCATTATAAAATAATAGGAGATCACATTCATTAAAATCATTAATATTTTAATATCTCATTAAAAAAGTCTTTAAGTATTGGGAAATTGTCAAGCTTATGGTGGGAAATATAGGTTTTTAAAATTTCCAGTTTTTACATGAAAGAATGAATTCTACCATTGGCAACAAACAATATTTGTTGTCCCTAAAGTGAAAGGCCCTCTTCATTCATTTTTGATAAAATGTCTTCCAAATATTCAAGTCTGAATAATCAGGTTAGCCTGGTAGGATTTATCTCAAATAAAAATAATGACCCATGGAAAAAGTAGCTAGTTTAGCTCACAATAGCAAATCTACAATGGCTTTTTCTCAGGACAAATTTCATTCTTTGATATGAAGCAGAAGTGTTTCAGGCATAGTTCTCATTTTATCATATTGGATATTAAAATGATGTTTACCAAAAGTTGAGATTTAATAAAAGTAATACCTTTAATACATTTTTCTGCTTTAAGGAGATTCTTAAATAATAATGCCAATTCCTTTTCTTTATACTATAAGTACACGATAGTGAAAAGTACATAGTGAAAAGAGCAAATTTCATCTAATTGCATCTGTGTTTTAATGAAAATAGGTTTGACCTTGCAGAATTCCTGAAAGGATTTTGGGGATCCTCAGGAGTCTGTGGACTGCTGTTTGGTAGCACCACTGTGTACTTGAAAGTGGAAGTCTTAGGGGAAGCTGGGATGGCTCAGTGGGTTAAGCGCTCACTTTGCAGTGCCGGGGACCGAGGATCGGATCCCGGCCCCAGCCCATGTGGACCCATGTGCTGAGCTGGGGAGTGCCCCCAGTTCAGTTCTCTCTCTGTCTCTGTATCTCTCTCTCTCTGTCAAAAAACAATTAAAAAAAAAAAAAGAAAGTGGAAGTTCTGGGTTACTAGGTAGTCACATTTTCAAATTTACTAGATAATGTCAAGTTGTTTTCCAAAGGGATTGTGATAATTGCCACTTCTACCAAGGATTCTTATTTCCCTGAATTCTTTTTTTTTTTAAGATTTATTTTATTCTTTGTCTGAGGGAAAGAGAGAGAGAGAGAGAGAGAGAGAGAGAGAGAGAGAGAGAGAGAGAGAGAGAGAGAGAAAGGAGGAAGGCCCAGAGCAGTCTCCACAGCCACACATCGTTAGTTTCGACATAATTTCATTTCACACAGGTGGATGTGGGGCTGCGCAGGGCAGGCACCGAACCTGGGCCTCCCGCATGGGAAGCACCCCTTGTGAACTGGGGTGTCCCACATGGGAAGCATGTCCCAATTCAGAATATGGGTCCGCGTGGCTCGGGCCTGGGATCGTTACTCAATCCTAGGACCTTGTGGCTGCAAGGCCAGCGCTTAACCTACTGAACCATCCTGATCTCCCTTTCTCTGCATTCTTACCACACTTGATAGGATAAAATTTTTCTGTTTTGGCCAATATGGTGGATATGCATCAGTACCTCTCTGGGTTTTAATTTGCAATGTCCTGTCCAACATCTTGTCTTAGCTTTATTGGCTATTTATGTTTCTTCTTCCATCAAGTATTTAAGTTTTTTGTTCAATTTTTTTTATTATTATTATTTTTGGTTGTAGGCATTCTTTGTATAATATGGAGTCCTTCATTCTTTCCTTTCCCCCAGAACTCTGTCCCTTTAATTCTATGCCCTCCTTCTTTTATTTTGGGCTCTGTCACTCTGATCTAAAGAAACTTTATATCTTGAGAACTTTTCCCCCTCCAGTCTTGCAAGGTCTGTGACTGCTGGCACTGTTAGGCCGTCCACGCTTTTCTCCTCTTCCCATCATCGGTGCACTGCAGTGGCTCCGGGCTCAGTGACTGGCAGCTCCCCAGAGGAGGCAGGGAACTCTATACCACGTGTCCTGTTCCAGGCTTTGTTTTCTCCAAGGCCTGATTACATTACTACATGTCATACATCACTGCTCAGATGATATTAGTTGTCCTGGATGAGACAGAGACATGGAGAGAGAAAGAGATAAAGGAGAGGTTTTGATGGAAGGGACAGAGAAGGAAGAGATTTCCAGAGACTGGGGAAGGTGAGATGGAAAAGAAGAGCAAGTAGCTCCATCTGTGGCAGCTTATTGGAGATGGACCATCATCTCTGAGGACTGGGGTTCCCGTGCTCCGAGGACAACACGTAAGAGGCAAACGTCAGCTCTGCAAGAGTGCACTGCGACAGTGACTCGTGTGGAGGCCAGTACTGAGGGTGACTGAGTGGGCACTGGTGGTCCTTGCGCTGTGTCCAGGCCTCTCCTGGAGCTGAGCTCTCTGAAGTGATGCTAGGGAAGGGAGGGGTAGCGGTGAGATAGAGAGGCACTTTCTTGCAACCCTGAAAGGATGGGGACTGAAAATCAGATTTAAAGGGGCTAAAGAAATGGATATTTCTTATATACAGGTTTGGGGTCTAATGTTTATAATTGCTAAAATTGTAACTCTGATTTTGCTTTTTATAAATGAAGGATGCTGGCTTTGTTATGCTGACAATGCTCTCGTTTTTCTGGCCCTTAGTTAAATTTCATAACTTTCTAAATTCACAAATAATAACAGGCCTGTGTGAATTTGCAGATACATGTGGGGTTCAGGAATCTGTATTTCAGTAAATCCCCAAGTGATTTTGATGCAGGGATCTGCATTTTATCTGCTAGATTTTTCCTGAGTGGTTGGTGAGGGATACAGCTTCATTTGGCTCCGCTCCAAGATCTGTCATGCAGGGTTGCTGCCTGTATTAAAGATACCTCTTATAAAGTGCCCAGTATAGAGGGCAATTCGCAATAGATTCTATTATGATTACTAGGGAAGGTGATGCTTGAATTTAGTTCAAAAGGCTAAGTAAAAGTTTTCTAGAGAATGGTGGAAAAAGTGCTTCAGACAGAGAAAGACCAGCACATTCACTAGATCTGGGCAAGGCAGTTCATTGCACGTGGACAGAATGCAGAGCGTTGGAGGGAAGTCCCCAAGGAAGGCTGCTGGAGAGGTGGGCACGGATCAGGTCTTTGTATGCCAAGGGTTTCGAAGGGGAAATGGTGTGCTTAGCAAATGGATTGGAAGGAAGAGGGGTTGGAAACTGTAGAGAGCAGTGAGGGACTGCTTCAATAATTTAACCTCACCTACCTGATGGTGCAGTGCTGTGTGAGACATTTTGCGATGTCCCTTGCAGTTTTGGATC
Organism: Craseonycteris thonglongyai; assembly: GCA_004027555.1. Lineage (NCBI taxonomy): Eukaryota > Metazoa > Chordata > Mammalia > Chiroptera > Craseonycteridae > Craseonycteris > Craseonycteris thonglongyai. The sequence continues at coordinate 9,125 of PVKE010010876.1, forward strand.
CATGGTTTCGTTGTTGCCTTCCTTGAAGACGTATCTGGTGTGTCATCCTTGTAATTATAGCAATCAGTTGTGATTGCAGTGACAGTATACAGTGTGAAAGAAAACGGGCATGTATTATAAAGTCAAAAAATGGTCAAAATCATCCGCATGGGATGTGGAGCCCAAGGCCACACCAAGGAGATTTGGAGCAAGTTCCTTTCTGTGCCCCCTCTTTCTAAGGTAGAGGACCCCAGGGTGAGTAAACACCTTTGACTTGGGGTGCAACCATCCAGTCACAAGGTAGGAATAGCTTCCTTACCTCACTCAGAAAATAACATGACAGAGAAAAAAACAGATAAAGAAGAGTCAGCCTCTTAGACCTACTACCCTTCTTACTCAGAAACTTGATGAGGTTTTGCTTTGCGTTTCACACCCTAAGCCCCTTTCTGCCTCTGGTTTTTATCTCTTTTATTTACTGCTATCTCCAGCATCTAGAACAGTGCCTGGCATGTCGTAGACACCAAAACCTCTGTTGGGTGTATGAATAGCCTGAGAGGAAGTTATCTGCTGGCTGCTGCAGGCTTATCTTTCAGTTTTCCTCATTCTTCTCCATCTGTCTCCTGCAGGTCAGCTTCACTTTCTGTTGGCTCCTTCCCACAGCTTATGGAAAAGCTCAAGTCACCCTCAGGTAAAAATAGAAACACTTTCCTCTGGCCCTCTAGCTAACACTCTGTCAGCCTCGTCTCATTTTCCATTCACTCCTCACACTTCTCCTAGAGTGCTCTGTGTCCCCCACTCTGTTGGAAGGACCCTCATCAAGGTCACATATGGCTACCGCGGAGTCTACTGTTTGCTTTTTAGTCATTACCTCACCTTTTGTACAAAGGCTACTGTTCTCTCAAACGTTTCCTCTCTTGGGGAGGAAACATTGCATGTCACCAATTTTTCTCCTAATTTTGATCATTGTGTTTTATTCTGCTCTCATCCCTGAGTTCTTCTGTATCCTGACCACGGGGCTCCTTAGGAATCCATCCTCAGTCCTTTCTCTTCTCACTTCCCATACTTTCTGAGGGATTAACTGTGACCCACGTGTTGAGGGTCTACCAACAAACAATCCTTTCCTACTGGTAACTCCAGGCTAATCACTTGGTGAAAAGGCATTAGAGGACTGAAGATGCAAAGAGGAAGCTAAGGTGATGGCAGGAAGCAGCTGTCAGCACTAAAAACAGGTGAACAAGAGAAGAGTGTGGGGTTTAGAGACCCCAGAAGCTCTGAGGTGGGCTTGCAATGTCAAGATTCAGGCCACGCATAGAGAGCACAGGGGTTTGGTGCTGAAACCTCAGGAGTTTGGGGCAGAACTCACAGACTCCACGCTGAGGAGGGGCAGTGGGCGGAGCGCGCTGCTGTAATATGTCTGAAGGGAGTAAGTAAGGCTGGTTCTGGGAGTGGGGAAGCGTGCACATCTGCAGCCAGTGTACAGACCGCTCGCTGGGCAGTCCTGGTGGGAAGCAGGCTACACGTGAAGGGCACTTCCTTCTTCCCACTCCCTTTGCCCTCTGACTAGTGTCTGGAAAATGGAGACTGTGGTCCTCAGAACTCAGAAGGCTGAACTGGAGCTGAATGAATCGTTAGCTTTCCATCGCTCACCTCCACACACCCGCGCCTCCGCATGTACTCTTCATCCCAGGTAATGACTACCTGCTCCCGCTCTCAGCCAGCAAAGCGCCATCCTTCTGGACTCCACCTCCTCTCACATCCCACAGCCAATCCATGTACCCACCTAAAGTTCTTCCTTTCTGTCCCCAATATCTGCACTCACGTTGACTTTTGTCATCATCAAACTAAGCCACCGTGGAAATGGCCTCTACCCGCTGTCTTTGACTCCCCTCTTGTTCCCTCCAAGCCATCTACACTGTAGCCAGTGATCTTTCTAAAATGTGGATGTTACCATTTCTCCACTACCGCACACTCACTGATGGCTCTTCTTTGTGACCAGAGGTGGTGCAAGCACCCCGGAATGGCATTCCATGTTTTTCATCACCTCCCCATCCCTCTTCAGTCTCCTCATTGTCTGCCTTGCACCTCATACTTCACTCATGCAGAATTAGAGCTTGTTTGATGGAACTGTTCTTTCACTCCACCATCTAAATCTCTTTGAAATGCCCACCTGCCATTCTATATGCTGGCTGCCTGGCAAACTCCTTCTTGTGTTCTTAAATCCAGCTGCCATTGCTTTCACTGCGAAGCCTTCCCTGATCTCCCTAGGGTAAGTGAATCCTTCATTCCTTTGTACCCCAGCCATGGCTTGTCTCTATATTATTTACTACAATGAGTTGCGTGTTTTCATTTGTAAGTCTGTCTCACAATGTGAATTAGGATTAGATTCAGCAGCAAGTGACAAGAAACCCAGAATGACAGTGGTATGAACGATGTATTTCCAGGATACATATGAATTGGCAGTTTTTGGCTGGCCTGGCCTGCGGGGACTTCTACTGGGTTGACCCACTTCCCTTCACATACAGCTTCCTTTCATGGGCTATTGCAGCTCAGCCCATTAGGTTCACATTCTAACCAGCAGGAAGGAGATAAAGGAGGGTGAAGGTCACACCTCCTCAGTCTCCTGTCACCTCCCCAGACCACAGCCTTCTGAGAATGGGGTGGCATTAGCTTCTTAGGCCTGCTACGACTTACCACCAACTGGTGGCTTAAAACAACAGGAGTTTATTTTCCCACAGTTCTGGAGGCCAGATGTCTGACCCCAAGGTGTTGGCAGGGACCCGCCCCCTCTGAAGGTTCTGGGAAGGATCTGCTCCATGCCCTTCCCCTAGGTCCTGCTGGCTGTCCACAATCCTTGGTGTTACTTGGCTTATAGGCACATCACCTGAATTTCTGCTTTTGTCTTCCCATCTTCACATGGTATTCTCCTCTCTGTGTCTTCGCATGGCCTTATGAGGCTACCGGTCATAGGATTCAGGACTCTCCCTACTCCAGAATGACCTCATCTCAACTAATTATCTCTGCAAAGAACCTATTTCCAAACAAGGTCACATTTTGAGGTTCTGGATAGACCTGAAATTTGGAGAAATACTATTCACCCCAATACAGGGTCTTACTTGTTTATCTTGCTAACACGAGGCACAGCATCTGGCACACAGTAGAAGTGTAACAAAAAGTTTCCAGAATTGAATACAACTGATTATTAGCTTCCTGTGTGTTTGGCTACAGTTTTCAATTAACATTCACTGAGTTTCTTTTCCACAGGGCTGGTTAATCATTTTGTGACATTTTCTCATGAAAACTTAGAGCCAAATCAGTGTGGGATGACTCTCATTTAAAATTCATTTCTTTTTTTTTTTTCAAAAATAAGACATGGCCATAATTTAAAAGTGAAAAAGTACTTTAAACAATTAGAAAAATTTATGAAAAAATATAGCAATCTCCTTCCCATTCCTTAGTGCTGCTCCCCAGTCCTGCTCCCCAGTCCTGCTCCCCAGTCCTACCTCTGAACTCATGTGGCTGTGTCTTCTGGAATTGAACTTCATGTCTCTGAGAAAGCTGTATATATTATCACTTGTAGGGATTGTGGTAGAGCTCTCAGTGCCTCACCCACGTCCCTTGGTTCTGACTCAAATGCAGCTGGTTTGCTTCTAGTTGCCAATATTTACATCCCTTTGCCTGAGGACTATCCGCAAATGCTGCTCTGCCCCTGCAGGCCGGAAAGACTGAGGACTTCCCCCGGAAGTAGCTCCCAACCTGATGGGACTTGCTATATATTTTATAAATCCCCTCACGTTCTCCGCTGTACCATTCCTGATATTCTTCTTGGGGTTAGGATCTAGTTGCCCCAAGTGGGTTCTAGTTGATTATGTACTCATTTGGGTGGCCTTCTCCTTCTCCTCAGTTCTCTATGGTGTTTTCTGGATCTCCCAAAAAGCACACGTGCATGCACACTCGTGCGCGCACACACACACACACACACACACACACACACACAATTCTATCTCTATCCATGTATATACCTTTTTTTTTATTTATTTTTATTTTTTTATTTTTTTTAAAGATTTATTTTTATTGTTTTTGACACACAGAGAGAGAGAGATACAGAGACAGAGAGAAGGGGGAGGGCCCAGAACAGTCTCCACAGTTGCACATCATCGGCTTTTCCACATAGTTTCATTCCACAGGTGGGCGGGGCTGCACAGGGCAGGAACTGGGCTGGGGTCTCACCCAGTGAGAACTGAACTGGGGGCACTCCCCAGTTCAGCATATGGGTCCACACGGGCCAGGGCCGGGATTCGATCCTCAGTCCCCAGGGCTGCAAAGTGAGTGCTTAACCCACTGAGCTATCCCGGCTTCCCCGTATATACCTTTTTTATTGTGGTAACATAAACATGACATAAAATTTATCATTTTAACTAGTTTTTAACTAGTGTATAATTCAACAGCATTAAGTACATTTACATTGTAGTGTAACTATCACCACTGCCCATCTCAAGGAATTTGCATCATCTCAAATGGAAAATTTGTACCCATTAAGTGATGACTCTCTATGGGAGCAATATTTTATATATCTTGGTCAAAAGAAGTGACATTTAAGTAGAGACTTGAATAAAATTAGGGATTAGAGCCAGGGGTGGCAAACCTTTTGGCGATTGAGTGTCAAAGTTTATGAAATAAGAGTATACTCGCTCGACTCGCGTGCCAACCCATCGAGTGAGATAGAGGTATCGATTATTTTTATGTCTATAAGAGGCATAGGATGTTTTTATAACAAAAAACAATAATTCCACATGCCGAAATAATTGCTCCGCGTGCCACTTTGGGCACGTGTGCCATAGGTTCGCCACCCCCGGACTAGGCCATGTCCTATCTGGGGGCAGAGTGTTCTAGGCAGAGGGAACTGCTCGTGCAAGAGTCCAGAGGTAAGAATAAAGTTGGTTGAGAATTTAGCTTTCTTATTCCTTCTACCTGCATGCTGCTGAGGACACGTCCTTTCAATCTTCTCTATATAATTATATCACACATTTTGCATAAACTAGTAATTAGTTGTTATATTATTAGGCTCATGTATAATCAATATTGTTCACTGTTAAGCCATGCAGTGTACTACAGTTATATTTTTGCTCTTGCACAAACTTTTTCTTTTTTTCTAGACATATTTTATTTCTCTGATATGATGAGCAGAGCCACAAGCTTTTTTTAACTTTACTTTTTATTAGTTACTTTTATTTGTATATCTTCTCCCTGAGGCTTTCTGTTTTTCTGCTCGTTAGGTATGGCATATGGCTGTCATCTTGGGCTGCTTTTCACTGTTTCTCTGATGTACCTCTGACTTCTTGGGTCCAGTTTTCCTTTCTTGGTTTATTCTTTTCTCCCACTTTCCCTTAGTTATATGTGTATATGTATGTATGTACAGATGTAGGTATGTATGTATATATTTATTTATTGTTGAAACTCATCTTCTGTGCAATAATTCATGGAAAATAAAACACTTATGTGTTCCCATGTCTGAAATGTCTTGTTCTATCACCAAATTCAGTTGATGGTTAAGTTAAGTGATTAATTCTAGATTCAAAATTGAAAATCGTTCCCCTCCTCCCCCCCAGAACTTTGGAGGACTTCTAACATCTGGTATTTTTCTTTAGAAAGCCAATGACAGTCAATTTCTCGGTTCTTTATATGTGAACTCCTTTTCTCCCCCTTCCACTTCCTCCCCCTCCTACTTCCTACTTTCTCTTTCTTTCTTTCAATTATTTTTATCCTGATTGGGAAATTTCATGATCAGAGTTTTCTTTGCTTTGGGGCATTTATCATTTATTAAATAGACCCTGTTAATTTACTCAGATTGCAATTTTTCTATATTATTTCTTTTATGTCTTTATTAATATCTTCCTATCCATCGTTTTCTCTATATGGAACTTCTGTTAGTTAAGTATCGGACCTCCTGAATTGCTCACTGAATTTTTCTGTCTTCCTGTCTACAGCACATTATTCTTATTATTTTGTGTATTTCTTCCCTCTCTCCTTCTTTTTCAAAGTATTTTCTGGGCCATTCCTTGATTTTATTGATCTCCCATTGATTTAAAGTATTTAAAGTTCATAATTTTATTTTTTGTTTTTTTTTAAAGCGATTTCTTGGGGATGCTGAAATAGCTCAGCACTTGCGCACTTGCCTTGTAATGTGACGTCCGGGGTTTGGTTCCCAGCCGCAGTGAGTGCTGATGCTCACGCTGGGCTGCAGCACGGTTGGTAGCCATCACGGTGGTGGTGAAGGTTCTTGTTACCCATGTGGGAGACCCCTAGTTCAGTTCCCATCTCATGAGGCCCATGTCCACCTCTGTGGAAGGAAACTATGTCACAAACGAATGATGTACAACTATGGAGACTGCTCTGGGCCCCCCTCTCTCTCACACAGACACACATGCGCACACACCCTTTCTCTCAAAACAATAAAATCTCAAAAACAAAGAACTTTCTTTTATTTTAATTGCTCCCATTTTGGTATTAGGGCATTCTGTTCTCATTTCATGAATATAATATCATTTTATATCTCTCTAAAGATACTGATGGTCTTTAGAACTTTTCTTTTGATCTCCATATTGCCTCTATTTCCTGATTTTTAAAAATGATTTCTTTGTTTTGAGCATATTAAATGCTTTCTTTAAAAATCTATTGATGACTCTGTCTGTTCACGTCACAGAATGCAGGGCTCAGCAGTCGATGTGAGCTCTCTGAACTGTGGCAGGAAGCTATCTCCCAGGTGTCACTATTCAGTGGCAGGGTTTCAAGTGGGCTTTTTTGCGGGGGACCCTCCAATGCATCTGCACATTTACGCTGGGCTATTGGCTTGTTAGTATAGAATTCTGCTTCTTGAGAGCACATTGTCCCACCTTCCTCCTTGGGATATGCCACTGGGACAGGGCTACTGACATCAGGACAGTGGGCCTGGCAGAGGACGTAGCGAGCGAGGAGGGCTGGAGGCTTCTTTGTTCTGTCAACAGACATCATTTAGCTCCTTTTCTCGGCCTTGTAGCTCACCTCTCTTTGCCAACGTGCCTTAAGTGCCCCTTTCTGAGGTCCACCCTGTGGGGCATGGAGCAGTGCTATGGACTGAGTGTTTATGTGGCCCCCTGTCACCTCCTGTGCTCTGCAGCCCAATTCATATGCTGAAGCCCTGATCCCGAATGGGCCTTTTGGAGGCAATTAAGTTTAGATGATGTGATAAGGTGGAGCACCCATGATGGGATTAGTGCCCTTAAAAGTAGACGCCAGAGAGCTTTCTTCTCTCCCTCACTCCCTCCTGCCATGTGGGGATAGAGGAGCACAACAGCCATCTGTGGGACAACTCGCACCAGAAACAGAATTGACAGGCACCTCAACCTCAGGTTTCCCACCCCAGAACTGTGAGAAGTAGTTGTCTGTTGTTGAAGCCACCCCACCCGATCTCCGGTGTTCGTCATGGCAGCCCGAGCTGACGATGAAAAGCAGCCATTCCTTGCGAGTGCGGAGTATGGCAAAGAGACTTGTGAGCCTGCTTGTTCTGTATAAAAGCGTTCCGACAGCCCCGTTCTCAGTCTCTTTCTTCGTCCACCTTCCCCAGAACTGCACGCCTGCATTCTGGGGCTCCTAAGAGTCCTTTAGGTGAACTGATGAGCTGCTCGGCTTTGTCTGTCCCGAGTGCTGCTCTGTCACTCTTCCCCCTACTCTCTGGCTTCTAGAATTTTGTTGATTTCTCTCTTCAGCTACAGCGTCTTCTGGTCTCATTGTCTTTGTGAGTTCACTCCTCTGTTAACCCTTTACCACTACATTGGCGCTGTTTCAGGAGGAAACATATACAAGTACGTGCATAAGCTCATTCCACATGCCTTTACCTGACAATTGCCCTCGCCGGCTGGGTGGGTTTGCTACAGCATTTGGTGACTACAATGCACATTTCCGGCCGCCCTCCTGCTGCACGCCTGCGGGGACGCCAGCAAGAATGAGGGGGTGCTTACGAGTATGAGCGTGAGTCCTGGGCCGCCCTACCACGCTGGCCTGCTCAGCCAGGCAGCAACTTGGAAAAGCCACACCCTCTCCGTGTCTCCACTAAGGAATGGCTCAGTACTGAGTCACGAGCTACTTGTTGAAGGTGGGCAGGGAGAAGACATGGGGGTTAGATGAGGGGAAATGGGGCTTTGTGGAAGATGCGGAATTGGTCTAGGCTTGGGGAAAGAGGCAGTTCCAGATGCAACAAGGAAGGAAGGGGTCTTCTAGGAGGAAGAGAGACTGCGTCTTCATGGTGAGCAGAGGCAAGGGAGGAGAAGCGGCAGGGGGACAGTTGGATGTTTGAGGTGCGATCCGATTGTGAATGGCTTAGCAAGTGAGGTGGACCAGCTGGCAGTTATGTGGCAGACAGTGGATTCCTGAGCAGGACACAGAGCAAATTTGGTATAGTAGATGCTTCCTCCAGCTTTCACCCCCTGCCCCCCCCAACCCCCCACTCAGGAGAATAAGAACTCAAAGAGAGAAAAGTTTCCAAACTCTCCTAAAAGCTGAGTGATGGAATGGATGAAAAATTGATGTGAGGCATAAATATTGTAGGAGTGAATGCACCAGATACACTTAAGGATAAAGTTCAGGGAGAAACCTACTGCTGCAGAGGGAAATAGCTCCTGCTGGGGAAGACAGGGAGGAGATGGGGTTTCTGGACACCCACTAATGTCTCTGTGATGCTATTTTCAGAGTATGAGGCTCCTGGATCTTTAGAAATGCTGCTGCTTAGTGTGACATTGCTAATTAACAGGATTGCAAGTGTCCACTTGGTAAAAGTGGGGGATGCACCTTCTCTCAGCTTTGGGGCAGTGGCTCTGGATTTTTTTTTTTAGCTTCTGGGAGGGAAAATGCAGATTTGCTCTCCAAAAAGCTGAGGCCTTGCCTGAGCTCACTGACCTTGATGATACAAGATAGTTTTCCTTTTGCACAAGCCCCACAAACCTTTCCTTGTGAGGCCTCTTTATAGGGGCTTTTGTTTTGTGCTTTGGGTGGCATTCAAAAGTCCCTGGGACCCTATGTGGTCCCCTAGAGATCAATGTTCCTTCACTTGAGTCATTGTTCTTTTTTCTCTTTGATCATCTGTACCTCAGAGGATCAGAGCGAAGATCTTGCACCACTAGTAGGCAGTGATGAGTCAGTCCTTCTATAGCAGTCCCCCCTTACCTGCGGGGATACAGTCCAACACCCCCAGTGCATGACGGACTGTGGATAGTCCCAAACCCTAAGTATACCACTTTTTTCTTATACATACTTGTACATACCTATGGTAAAGTTTAACTTACAAATTAGGCAATTTCATGGTTAGAAGTTTTATTCTTATCGTAGATCTTAGCAACCTCAGTATGAGATTTCATTTTCCTTATTAAGTCAAGAACTTTCCAACTTTTCACTTAAAGGAAACACTTCATAGCGTATGTGAATTGCTGGTATCACTACTCTTGTGCTTTGGGGCCCGTCAGTAAACTAAATGTCTCTTGAATGCAAGCACTGTGTTACCATGACAGTGACTCTGATACCAAGATGGCTACTAAGCAACTAATGGGTGGCAAGTGTCTATAGTGTGGGGACATGGGACAAAGGGATGATTCATGCCCCAGGTGCAACAGAGTGGCTGGTGCAAGATTTCATCGTGCTACTCAGAACAGCATGCAATTTAAAACTTATACATTGTTTATTGCTGGAATTTCTCACTGAATTTTGTTGGACCCCAGATGATGACAGGTTGTTGAACACAAGGAAAGTGAAACCGGGAAAAGGGGGACTACTATAGCTAAATACTTGGTGACTAACTTCCCTCTGAGAAGGGGCACAGGCCAGTGAAAGCAAAGTTAGTCGTCAAGCTAATTCACAAGGAGAACTTCCTGCACCTCTCAAGCGATTTCCCAGCACGGTGTCTCTGGCAGTTAATTTGAGGATGACATGAGAATTAGCTGGGCCATTTGGAGGAGGGTATGTAGTGTGAAGGAATAGTTAAAAGCCACTGAGGTGGGGTCAGAATGAGAAAGTTCTTGCCCAGTGAGCTGCTGATAAATGTTTAACCCCAATTCTTAGGGGTGCTGGGGAGGAACCTTGATTGGTGATATCTGCTGATTTCTGTGGTATCAATGCTTTCACCAGGAGACATTTCATGCTACCAGCAGGATATGAAGCAGCTAACACTGTTCCCAAAGGTTTTGCAGTAGACTCAGACAAGTGGGAGGCATGTTCTCCAGCACGTCATTGGTCCCACTGTCTCTGGAGGCTTAGAAACCCAAGTTGCCATCATGCCTTCTCCCATGAGCCACATTAAGCTGGGCGCCCTGCCCCTCTGTTCTGCAGGTGGCCAGGACTCTAGCTTTCTCTGGGCTTGAGGTGAGTCACCAATGAAGAAGTTAGAACCTGGAAAGTCATGTGGAGCTTTGCAGAGGTCCTTTGGGCTCCGTGACTGCTGTGTGACACTGCCTCATGCCACTGCTGTCCTGCCTGCCAGGAATGGAGCTGGCAGCCGTGTTGCTTCCTGGAAGGTTTTTGATCAGCCCCACAGCCCTCAGACGTCTGCGGTAATGATGGCTAACACATATCGAGCTTTATTAAGACATCAGCTACTATGCTGGTTGCTGTACAGATATCACTTCAGTCTCCACAACAACTTAGAAGACCAAGATGATCTTTAGTTCCATTTTACAATTAAATAATGTGCCCAAGGTGACAGAAGTTGTAAATACTACTATGAGCTGGGACTTATTTATTTATTTATTTATTCAGTTTTTAAATATTTATTTATTTATTTATTTATTTATTTTGACAGAGAGAGAGAGAGAGAGACAGAGACAGAGACAGAGAGAGAACTGAACTGGGGGAACTTCTCAGTTCAGCATATGGTTCCGCATGGGCCGGGGCCAGGATTCGATCCTCAGTCCCCAGTGCTGCAAAGTGAGCGCTTAACCCACTGAGCCATCCCGGCTTCCCCTGAGCTGGGATTTAAAGCTGACTCTGTTTGACTCTAGAATCCACCTTCCTAACCACAATACCCATCACCAAACACTAGGTCTAGGTTCTTTCTGGAGCTCCAGACAACCAGATGGTACGGACATGTCCTCTGGCAGTTCTCACTTCTGTTTCTCTGCATCAGGAACTCACAGGACCTTACTCAAGTGGCCCCAGAAGCAAGACTGCCATGTTCAGTTCACCCTAGGTCATCTCCAGCCTCAGCCCCCCTGCAGTGAGCAAGGTAAGGTGGCCCCTGAGGAGGACGTGACGTCAGGCAGCGTCATCCTCTACTATGGCAGCAGATCAAATCCTGACAACAATTAAGGAGCTCCACTTCTGAGAACGGAACTCTCCCTAGGGAGCAGCTGGTCTCTGCATCATTGGTCAGAACAGAGGGTCCCATGATTCTCACCAAGAATCTAGGTACTCTCAACAATGCTGTCAGGAAGACACCGATGCACAGACCAATGCAGGAGAAGCTGTAATCTCATGAGCTACAAGCCACTGTCACAAATCCTGCGGCAATGACAGAATACTTAAATGACCGGGAAAGAATTGAAGGCCTACGCAGTAGTCTGAGGCATGTCAGGATGTCCCCTCAGTTGGTGAAAGACACAATTTCAAGCAGCCAGTACTAATTATGTAGACAGAAGGCTCCACACCTTGGAAAAGGGGACTTCATCAAGCTTTCCTTGCTGATCGACACCTCCTGTGATGTCGGGAGCCGGTCTGTGCCTGTACGGAGAGGTTTCAGGGGGCCTTGATGGCAGGGCCTCGGTTCCCTTGACCTCTCAGGGAGGGACTGACCTGGGGCCTTGATGGCAGGGCCTCGGCTTCCCCTTCACCCCTCCCCTGTAACAGCTAAAGGCAAAAGATATATGTGCAGCTTCGCATGAAGGAAGGCCAGACAGCCGGCGCCCATTGAATAATGACCCAGGATGTGGGGTAAACAAGAACGTATGGGAAGCGGTCTGCTTGTTCCTGATAATTTTCTACTTACACTGTATTTCTTAGTTAATGCTATATTTCTTAGTTAATGAGTAACCTGTCTTATACTTTAAAATATCTTAGTTTTTCCCTCCCTGTTCCTTGTAATGACGTAAACTTTTGCTATATAAGGCAAGCAATAAAGTTATTCGGGGGCTGCTCCTACTGAGGACAGTCGGCCGGCCATTTGGTCAGTCTATTAATTCCCACCACTCGAACTCGGGGACTTCGTTCATCCAGGCTGGTTCCTGGCAAAGTGGTGCCCGAACAGGGACCTGAGTACTCGAGACACAAGGAAGGTAAGGTGAGGAACTCCTCTAGAAAGGTGCATGCACAGAAATAATGGGAAAGAGGAAGATATAAAAAATAATGAGAATAAGGAGAGAATAAAAGATAATGCGCATAAAGAAAGAATAAAAGATACTGGTAAAAAAGGGATAAATAAATAAGTAAGTAAATAAGTAAGTAAATAAATAAATACTGGGAGGGAATGTTATAACCTCTAGTGTGTGTGAGTGTGAATGTGAGTGTGTGGCGGCCCGACTCGGTCCTCTGGTCAGGCTCGAATCTATGGTACCTTTACAGGATCTGAGTGGGCCCTAACCTGCGGTTCTGTGGCGATGTCATAGGACGTAACGGTGATTCACCCTCCATCTGGACAATGACCTGGCCGGGCTTCATAAGGGTACACCTTAGCTAAGACGCGCCTAAGTCCCCTAAGGGACACGGCCAGGCGGGCATTTGTCTGGGTCTCTAACCGAGACCTCCCCCTTTCTTTGTTTGTCTTGTGACTCTGACACAGGGAGGAAAAACATTATGGGGCAAATTGAGTTATCACAATGTTTATTTGCTCAGCTTATTCGCTCTATGTTACAACATCGTGGAGTGAAAACCTCAGAAGATCAGATCTTAAGATTTTTTAAATTTGTAGGACAAATATGTCCTTGGTTTCCTGAAGAAGGGAGTCTTAATATTTAAAACATGGAAAAAGGTCGGTGAAAAAATATGAGATTGGTGTACTGCACAAGGACCTGAGAAATTTCCTGAAGAAACATTTTCTTTATGGGGTCTTGTCCCAGACATCCTTGATCCTTCACATGAGTGAGGCACAAAAACTTTTAGAAAAAATAGAAAAAACAAGAGAGAAAGATAAAGATTCAAAATGTGATACTGAGGAACTTACCCCACAAAACAAGAGGAAATAGATAATGACGCTGCCCATTATCACCCTGAAGAAGTTAGTAAATCTCCTAAGGATATTGTGGGACAGCTTACTCAGTTAGTGCAGGCTTTAAAACCGCCTTCAGCGGCTGTATTTCCCACTGCTCCACCCGCCCCAACTTATCGCTCTCCGCCAGTCAGTGTACCCCCTAATACAATCTCTGGTGCGGCTTCTCCTCTGCAGTGAGCCATGATGCAGGCCAAGGTAAGAAGAAAAGATTTGGGAGATTTTGGAAGACATCTTTTTCCTGAGTTAGAACAGGATGATCCTCAAAATCCTGGCCCCCCTCAGGGTGGGGCGGAGGGTCCTTGCAGGCTTTAGCAATGGAAGTCTCTTCAGGGAGGCACCTGGAGCTATTTCTTTGTCTTTGTGTTGAGTTTTTCTCCTCCCACCATCACACCCTTCAGCCCTAACAATGGGGATCTGTCCCCTCTCCAATAGACAGTTTAAGCAGTTTGGCAAATGCAGTTTTCTTGACTCTCATTAGAGATCAAACACTCTAAAACTTATGTGCTTTTCAGAAATAAAAACATCAGAGGTATTTGGGATACAAGTGTCTTCACCTCCCAGGGCAATTCAAAGAAACCAAATCATATCTGGGGACTTTAAAGACAAGGGATTGAAAATTCAAAACAAACTTAAACAGTTAGGGAGGCCTGAGTAAGCAAGATGCCCATCTCCATAATAAAATAAATAAAAGCAGATATGACCCTGGGGCCTCTGACCCATGTCTAGGAAATGTATATGTAACCTCGGGATCTAAAGGAAAATGCCTGATGCTGGGAAGCTGGGATGGGGGATGCCAAAGCCAGGCTCCTCCCCATCCCCCTTCCTCCCCTTTGTGCTTTGGGCTCTGAAACTGCAGGGAAATCTCATCCTTGCAATTGGTGGCACTTCTGTTTATGCATATGATCTAGGAAGATGTTTACTAAGACTAGTTTGAGTTCTAAAGGCCTTTCTGTTTCACCAATGTTTAAAAGATAAAAGTTATAAACAACTTCCAAAATGTTATATATGAGATAGGTATTAATAACAAAACTTATGCTTCTAAAAGTTACAAAATATGGGAAGCCGGGATGGCTCAGTGGGTTAAGCGCTCACTTTGCAGCGCTGGGGACTGGGGATTGAATCCTGGCCCCAGCCCGTGCGGAACCATATGCTGAACTGGGGAGTTCCCCCAGTTCAGTTCTCTCTCTGTATCTCTCTCTCTCTCTCTCTCTCTCTCTCTCTCTCTCTCTCTGTCAAAAAAAAAAAAAAAAAAAAATTAAACAAACAAGCAAACAAAACAACTTAAAAGTTACAAAATACGTTCATAAATTTACCAATGAAAATGCTAACTTGTTTTTCGGTTGTTAGTAAAAACTAAGATTTAGAGAGTTATAGATGCTGATTGATAAGGAGATTTTGCATGTAATTTGTATGTTTTGAGAAGGAATAAGTCATGGAAATTCATTTTGAAGGAATTGAAAGAAAGTTTGTCAGGATGGTTATTTCTGAATGAGTAAAAGGAGACAGGCTCAGAGAGAAACTAGAAAGTTGTGGAAGGTTTGTGAAGGAAATTTTTATGTATGGTTAGGATGGACAAGATTGAAATGCTAGATAGACAAATGTTTTTGGACTGCTGGTCCGCTACTGGAATTGAAAGATTTTATGCCTGAGGAAAAAAAGAGTCTATACCTTATCAAAATGATTTTCTGTGTTTTATATTAGGCTTGATGTTTTTCCTCACCTGTCAGAGTAGTACAATTATTCTAACCCATTGTTAGTTACATTTCTAATGAAAAGTTTCAAATCTTAAGGAAGGCCAGGAAATTTATTTCAATATCTTTAGTAACTAAAAGCAGGGATAACTGAAAAAGGACAAAAAAATATGACCAGAGACAAGATAAAAAAAAGACCATACTTTTGGTCACAGTAATAGATGGGCCCAAACCTGTCACCTCAGGGCCACCCCAACAACCACAGAAGAGAAACACTAAATGAAGGAGCCTGCTTTGGGTGCAAAAGCCCAGACCTCTGGAATAAGGAGGGCCCTGCGTATACTAATAAAACTTTTGTGCAATTTTGTCAAATGTATCAAATTTCTCATTCTACAGGTATCCCCTATAATCCACAAGGTCAAGTAATTACTGAGCGTGCACACTCCATTCTCAAAGCTCAAACTGTAAAAATAAAGAAGGAGGAGTACGGTCCTGTGTTGGTTACTCCTAATAACATTTTTTTTTAAGATTTATTTTATTGATTTTTGACAGAGAGACACAGAGACATAGAGAGACAGAGAGAAGGGGGAGGGCCCAGAGCAGTCTCCACAGTTGACATTAGTTTTCCATATAATTTCACTCCACAGGCAGGCATAGGGCTGCGCAGGGCAGGAAATGGGCTGGGAACCTCCCACATAGGTCCTGGCAAGAACTGAACTGGGGGCACACCCTAGTTCAGCATGTGGGTCCACATGGGCCAGGGCCTGGATCCGATCTTCGGTCCCCGGGGATTCAAAGCAAGCTCTTAACCCACTGAGCCATCCCAGCTTTCCCCCTAATAACATTCTTAACCTTTCTTTATTCACTCTAAATTTTTTTAAATTCGGATACAGCAGGATATTCAGCAGCAGAGAGACACTGGAGATAGCTGTAAGGCAAATATGCAAAAACAACTTGCAAAGTCCCTGATCCAATACTAATTTGGGCGGAGGCTATGTTTGTGTTTTTCGTAGAGATCAACAAAATTCTAGGTGGATTCCTGAGCAGCTTGTGAGACATGGAGCCCATTGACCTGACCAACAAGATGAAGAGGCTGAATATTCATCATCCACAAACCTATCAGCAGCTTACTGAGACCCCTGGTGGATTTGTAAAAACCATCCTAGAAACAACTCAAGGAAGATTACAGAAGACTGTATGGAAACTTGTTGCAAATCTGGACTGTATTACTGTAACTCATTCAAATGTTAATGTTAAACTATGCAATAATGCTTATTCCTATGTAGGTGCTCCTTATGTTTTATTTATTGGTGATCAAATACAAAGTATAAAAGTGCATCTTTCCTTACAATGTCATGCACAATTATGTGTTACTCAAAAAATATATAATCAAAGTAAATGAGGATGGAAAAAAATTAGAAATCATCTGTTAGGTATACGGAATAATCAAAATTTCTTCGTAGATATTGCTCAATTGCATGCTGATATTAATGCTATTGAAACTGCTCCTCCCTTGGATGTCACCTCAATTGAATTGGCAAAAAATTATTGGATCATTTCTCCTCCCTTGCTAGAGGGAAAGGATTGCAATCCATTTTATATTCTGGAATTATGATTTCTATTCTGGTAGTAATTTTTCTTTGTTTATTTTCAGTCTGTGTCCGAGCTGGAAATTCACAGCATCACAGGAGTGCAAACAGGACTCCACATGCTCAAGTTAAAAAATAAAGACGGGGGAGCTGTTGGGAGCTGGTTGTGTGCCTGAACGGAGAGGTTTTAGGGGGCCTTGATAGCAGGGCCTTGGCCCCTTCATCCCTCCCTCGTAATAGCTAAAAGCAAAAGATATATGTGCAGCTTCACATGAAGGCCAGACAGCCGGTGCCATTGAATAATGACCCAGAATGTGGGGGTAAACAAGAACGTATGGGAAGGGGTCTGCTTGTTCCTGATAATTGTCTGCATACGCTATATTTCTTAGTTAACGAGTAACCTGTCTTGTACTTTAAAATATCTTAGTTTTTCCCTTTCCTTGTATTGATGTAAACTTTTGCTATATAAGGCAAGCAATCAAGCTATTCGGGGCTGCTCCTATTGAGGACAGCCAGCCAGCCATTTGGTCTGTCTATTAATTCCCACCACTCGAACTCAGGGACTTTGTTCATCCAGGCTGGTTCCTGGCACTGTAAGAGCTCCCTCGCCAAGTGGTCTGTGGCCATGGGGCACAACCTGGTATTTCCTTGTTTTTCCAGCATTGTTCCCTCTAACACACCACACATGTAACTCATCTCCCACCTTCTGTGTCTTTGTTGACCCACTGCTTACCTTGAAATGACCATCCCCACTCTCTTGGGTTCAAATCTTCACGTTTTATTCAAGATCCAGCTCAAATGTTGCCTCCCTGGGTTCTTTCTGGCTCCCTTTCCACTCTCCCCTCCCCTTCTAGAAGGACCCCTCTTTCTTCTGCACTCTGTCGGTAAATTGTCTACACTGTCCTTAGAGCATACTCTTATATTTTGTGCATGGAAGTAGAAACTTATTCCTATATCTACCACACCATCTGTCTTGGTACTTAGCACATAAGAAGGACTTGGAAGGTATTTGCCAAGCAGAATTTTAAACTTTAGTTTGGAGAAGAAACTACCCACCCAAATGAAACCTGGGCAATGACCTGAGTGGGTTACCCTGCTGGGCATGCTCTCCCCTCGCAAGGATTACCTGTCAGCACCCGTGATCATGGTTAGCATGCATTCATTCCCAAATATGTGCTCATCCTTAGATGAACCAATACCATGTAATTTATTAATCTGTAAAATGGAGACCCAGACAGACCCTGACCCTTGTAAGCTCATCATATATATATATTTTTTAATATATTTTTAAATTTATTTTTGACAGAGAGAGAGAGAGAGAGAGATACAGAGAGAGAACTGAACTGGGGGAGCTCCCAGTTCAGCACATGGTTCCACACTGGCCGGGGCCGGGATTCGATCCCCGGTCCCCGGCGTTGCAAAGTGAGCGCTTAACCCACTGAGCCATCCCGGCTTCCCCTAGCTCACCATATAAAAACACACAAAACTGACAACCTAAAATAGAATAATGCTCTGGCTAACCTAACAAACATCAATCCTCCACTGAACTGTTGCGTTAGATGCCAGAGCCTCAGTTAGATGAGGAAAGTGCGTGATGACGTGTTCAGTGTTACGCTTCAAAATGATTAAGTGCACAGTCTAGCCATGCAGGGGGTCCCAGACATTCCAATGTGGAGTTGGGCCGAATTTCAAGTACCCTTTCTTGGTCTGCCTTGTAAAAATTGCCTCTGTCGGCTTTAATTTCCACTCTGCCGATTAGCAGGCCAAGGGAGGCCTGCGCGGCCAGAGTCACAAAGGCCAGTGAGAGCATCTGCCGTCTAACAGGGAGAGTGCAGTACGTCCAGCTGCAAAGAGGAGGATCAAGTCAGTGCTGCTCTTCTGATGCCAAGACCTGAAGAGGAATAGGAGAACAAGAAGAGAGAGAGGCGAATTACCCGCCTCGTGCCTGGCAACCACAGCCACCTCAGCACGTCCCCACCCCCGAGCCTGGCAGGGCTGCCAGCTCCAGGCACTGTGGCTCCAGCCTCCAGACCCACACAGCCCCGGAGCCCCAGCGCACCGAGCTCCTAGGGTGCATACAGGTCAGCTGGTTCCCGCAGTGGACAGGCGGGACTCACGCTGACTGTGTCCGTGCTAGAATTTGGATTAGAGCCATTAGGTCTACAGGTGACCTCAGGATGACAAGGGAAGTGGAAGTGCTTCATTCATCCCCCTGCACCCACCTTGGATGTCACCTGCAGCTTTGGTTGGCATGTCTTATATGTACAGATGGCCTCTGCATCAGTTTTCCATTGCAGCATAGAAAATTATTACAGATGTATTATAGATTAAAAGATGTAGTAGCTTAAACCAATGCACGTGTATTACTGTGCTTTTTCTGTGGGTCAGGGTCTGGGCACAATGTAGCGGGATCTTCTACCGTATTAAATGAGACTTGAACTTCATTTGATTCCATCTTGCCTTTCTAATAGCCCTGCTAACCTTGTTTCATTCACGTAGGTCTCAGCCACCTCCCCTCAGCTCAGGGTCTCACAGGCCGCAGTCGAGATGTCAGCTGGGATTATGATCTCATCTGAGGCTTGGGGACCTCTTTCAATTTACTGGCCATTAGCAGAATCTCGTTCCTTGTGGTTGTAGAACTGAGGTCCCCATTTTCTTGCTGGCTTTTGGCTCCAGGTCACCTTCAGCTCCTGGAGACTGCCTTCAGGACCTGGCCGTGGGGTTTCACCACAGCATGGCAGCTTGCTTTTTCAAGCCAGCTGGAGAGCAGCTGCTGCTGCTTCTGGTCCATGTCAAGGGCTCGCCTGATTCGGTCAGCGCCACGAGAGAAGCTTCCTCGTGATCTACTCACATTCAACTGATCAGGGACCTTACGTGCACACGCAGTCTCTCCTGCCACGTAATGTAACTTAACCACAGAAGTGATGTTCATATATTCATTCTAGTTTACACCCAGGAAGATGGGCTTGAACAGGATGTGTGTATGAGGAAGTAGAAACCTTGGGGACATCGTAGAATTTGGACTAACACCGTGTCTTCCCTCAGGCTCTAGGTCTCTCTGCCTTAGGGATTTCTCTGTCCACAGGAGCATTGGGAACACATGAAATGCAAGCAACTTAATCCTCAGCCAAGGAGAGAAGCACACTGGTGGAT
This sequence comes from Craseonycteris thonglongyai, assembly GCA_004027555.1. NCBI lineage: Eukaryota > Metazoa > Chordata > Mammalia > Chiroptera > Craseonycteridae > Craseonycteris > Craseonycteris thonglongyai. The sequence goes on from PVKE010010876.1 coordinate 28,756, forward strand.
CAGTATTCTAGCTTCTTGGTCCCTTGATGAAGCCATGCTGAGGGAGCTCCCCCCCCCCCCCCGAGGCTCACAGCGGGTGTCCAGAGGGATTGAAGCCCACCTCCTAGATCAGCAGCCCCTCATTACGGTGCCTTTTATTAGCGTTTGTCTCTTGCCTGTCTCAGTTCTCCACTCCTCCCCACCACACTTCCTGGGGTTATCTCCAATATATACTACTTGCATTCAAATCACTACCTCAGGATCTGCTACTGGGAAAACCATATTTGTCAGACTTGAAATCCATTTCTCGTTTTCATCTTGCCTTCTTCATATCCCTGCTAACCCTTTTTCATCCATTTCGAAAGTGGTGAATGAAAGAGGAAGGTCTCAGCCAAGCACCCTCAGCCCAGCCCTCCCGGAGAAATAACAGCCTATCTGAATAAACCTAGAAGATGGAGGCTGCCCTGCTTCCCTTCTGTCTCCGTCATTTCCCTCCTCACCTACTGCTCTTACCCACTTTTCTAGTGTTTGGAGAAAGAAGGGCACTTTCCCTAGGCAATCTTAGATCACATCCCTTTCTTTCTAATCTCACCTGCCATTTCTCTTCTCTTCTCAAGCCACTCTTCTCCTTTCTACTGAAGTAAAAAGAGGTTCGAGTCTCCCTAAAGTAACTCTTGCTTTAGTTCAGCCATCTCCTAACACTTCCCACCTGCGCCACCTTTCCTCAAAACATGGTCTGTACTCCCAGCTTCCGGTTCTGCAGTGGCCACAGAATTTGCAAGCCTGTGCAGGTCTCTTCTGTCTCTTTGGGCACAGAAAATGCCTCCTCAGGCACCAACAAACTCCCCCTTGCAACCTTTCTTGCTTTGGTGCGCATTCTCCCTGTTGTCATGGGAAGATCTGAAGCTCCTCCTCCTACTTACTGAACCTATCTGCTCTCTGGTTCCCAGGAGAATTTTTTTTTCAGGTTTCTTGTCCTGACAGCTCTTTTGACTTCCTTGTCTTCTCTCTTCTCTATGCCCAGGTGTCAACAGTTCCTAAGCCTCTTCTCTTTTGCCTTTCTCTGAGCCGATCCCTGCCAGCCCTGCCTCCTAACAACCTGCCCCCTCTCCTGCTTCCGCTTACTCCTCATGGCTGAGGCTGCTTCACATTCTCCTTCCAGCTTCAATAGCAATTCTGTCCCTGGCCAGGGATGATTGAATTAGTGCTTAATCCATAGTTCCATAAATGTAACATCAAGGCAAACATACTGTCAACGAGTTTTAGTGTCTCTCCTTGTTTTAGACAAGATTCACCTTTATTTGTGTGACCAGGCTTCACTCTGTCCCTCTAGGACTAGTGACAGCAGTTAGAGTTGACATCATTGAATGTACCTGCCAAGCCATGTTGACAGCTTCTCACAGATTATTTTATTTCATCCTTATGATGGCTATGTGGGGTGAGAATTTCTACTTCCACATTTACAAATGAGTAAACCGGGCCCCGAGGGGCTATATATTTGGCTCAACTGGGCTTCCAGCCCCAATCACCTTCTCTTTTTGCTGTCTATAGTATCTTACTTCTGCCCCTTAGCCTCAACTTCAATCCTGCTCCTGAGCCGTAGTCCCACGTCTTCATTGCTTGGCTCATGTGTGTAACACAGTCTCCCCAAAGGCCCAGAAATACACCTCTCATCTGCTTTCTCCCCCGGGGTCTCTCCACACTGCCCCTAGAGTCCTTCTTCACATCCTTCCGTGGCTCTTCACAGAGTCTGTGGTAAAGGCCAGCATTCTCCCCGGGGGTCCTTGAAGTACAATACTTAGCAGACCCCTCAGCTCCCTCCCCACCGCTCGGCGTGCAGTGCGTGTGGACACTGCAGCTCCTCACCGTTCCAGGAGCACAGCTGCACTCTGTGACGCTGAATTTTGCACGTGTTCTTTTTTCCTATAGACAATACTTTGTCACCCTCCCCAATCAACTCCTATGAATCCCTCCTAAACCAACTTTAATGCCCCCGCTTTGGACAGTCTTCCTTGCCCTCCTCCATTTCCCCAGCATTCCCACGGGTGAAGCCCCCCAGCCACTTGTGCGTGTAAATGTTGCCCACGTTCCGTTATGAGCGCCTGGAGGATGGGAGGATGCGCTACTTGTTTTCGAGTCTTCCGTGATCAAGATGGAGCCACGTGACAGCTAGACTCACGTTTGTGTAAAGTTAATTCACAGTTCGTTCACATTCAGTGTTTTATTTGATCTTGACAGTAAGACTGTGGAGACGAGAGAAGCCTGAGTAACGGAGAGAAGATGTATGAGCCCGGGAAACAGAGACACTGGCAGTACTGCATTCAGAAGGGCCATATCAGGCCCTGTGTGCAGGGTGGCCACAAGGGCTGCAGACGGACTGGCTCAAATAGCAGACATGGGCTCACGGTTCTGGAAGCTCAAGGTCCGAGATCAGGGTGGACAGAAGTGGTTTTCTCTAAGGTTCCTCTCCTTAGCTCACATGCTCTCCTGTGTCCTCACATGGTCTTCACCTTGTGCCTGTCTGTGCCCAAGATTTCTCTTCTTATAAGGACAGATTGGATTAAGGTGCCCCTTAATGACCACATTTCGACTCAGTTACCTCTTTAAAGGTCTTATCTTCAAATACGGTTATATGCTGAGATACTGGGGTTTAGGACCTCAACACATAAATTTTGGGGCAGCTTGCAGGGAGGGGGGGCGGGAAGGGCACAATTGAACCCCTAACAGTTCCATTTGGTGGATGGGAAGGTGATGAAAGTGACATGGTAGCCTTCTGATCATCACCGTGTGCTGACAGCAAGGGGTGTGGCCTCACTCTCTTCACCTGTCTGCCTTTGTACACGGCCTAAGGGCACCCAGCAAGAAAGGTGACCTTGGCCACCACCATCCCTCTGGCCTCCTCACAAGGCCCGCGCCTACTCAGCAGGCCCACAGATGTCTCAAGTACCCGCCACCTTGCTTTGGACAGGTAGCTACTGACAGTGCCTCTGACTGTCTTCCTGTAGGAAGTCCCCCACCCCTCTTCCGCATGTCTTTATAAATGCCTACCGCCCAAGGGTCTCTGCGTCCTGTCTCCCTGCACATCCCTCACACTCCTGACCATGTTGCCACTGGAGTTGGCACACCTCCCTCTTGTTCTGAAGTCCCCTCTTGTTCTCTGATCACTGGCCTGTGTGGTCCTGTCGCTCCACTAACGCTGCTAGCTCTTGGAAACAGACAATCGGGTCTCACACTTGGGTTTCTCTGAGCCCCTGACTCAGAGCTGGCCCTGTGCTCAGCACTCAGTACATGCTGGCTGAAATGAACCGAAACGCAGACATGTTCCAGTGCCATACACTCACTTTACAGAATTAAAAACAAAACCTAAGCTTTGGGAGCAAACCCTTCATCTCTCATTTTCTCCAGCTGTTCCCTGATTTCTTCCCTCATCAGTCTTCCCCTGGCATGGGTGGAGGGAGCACGAAGGGACATCTCCAGACGCAGTTGACCACCTGGGCCGAAGCTCCGGCGCCCCACACCCTCCGCTTGTCCCTGTTTCCCCCGGGTGCCTACCTCATGTCATCTTCGTGCGCATCCACATCTTTTCTTGCCCTTCCTTTTGAAAAATGTGGCAGCTCGTTCCAGGGCACAGCTGTGGTGACAGGGTCCTAAGGCCTGGGTCTCTTACTTCTCTGAAAGGGGGTGTCTGTCCCACCAGAAGCATAGCATTGTCCACATTTCCGAATACCCCCAGGCCTCATGCTAATTTTTATGCCAATAGTGACATTTCACAAAAGAGGTCTCTGAAGCCCTATCTATAGCTGATGGTCTTGAAAATGTACTCTTTTATAAAATAAGTTAGAAAACACTACTACCAATTTCATTTCTTGGGAATTCACCATCTAAACGCTCATATTAAAGGCTCTGAGAAGTCCTGCAGTAGAAGCCTGCATCCCTTTCCTTAGCGCGGCCTCCCCTACTTTGTGGTTACACTCCCCACAACCCTTCCTTGCTCCCCAGCACATGCAGCCTTTAGTGTCCCTGGGACCCACGGGGACTCATGGGCTTACATACTGTAGACAAGTGGAAGGTGGATTGAGGAGAGAGGAGGCCTCAGAGACGTGCTGTGGCAGCAGCAGCCGTGGGTGAGAAGAGGAGCCCGGCCTGCCAGCCTGCCTGTGAGTGTTCAGAGCCATTTACGAGACAGAAAGACGCAAGATGCCCAGGCTGCATCCTTGGAACAGGGAACGATCAGAGGCAGGGGAGAGACGACTCTGGAAGTGGCAACCACAGCAGGGCTGCTGGAGGCCTGGCCGAGCCGACTCATTTGTCTTCCTGCCTGTCTTCCGCCCTGCCCTTGGCACCCCCACTCCTCTCCACAGTGCCCGGCTCAGGCTGAGTAGAGACCCCAACACCTTAAAGCTCAGCCCACGGCTCCGGGCCTCAGAGGCAGCACTAAGGGACGACGCCGCTGGGCACAGAAAGCAGGCTGTGGCTCCGGGATTCGCTCAGAAAGGCTGTCAGGACCCGTACCACTAGATTGATATTCCTCTGATGAAATGTCTCCGGGTGGCCTCGGGGCAGAGCCTGGGAGGTAGCAGAGGACGACAGAAGCAGCTTGACTTCTCCGAAGCTGCAGAGTCTGAGCAGGCAGGATGGATGGACTCTGTTTGGGGGAGCGTTGGGGGGAAAGCCAGTGTCCACAGGGAGAGAGCTCGAGACTGTCTCTGCGTGTGCCCAGGAAGCGCACTCGTGCTGTCCTGGTTTCTCCCAGCTCCCGTCCCGGAGGGCAGCTGGGTGAAGGCGGTGTGACTTGCTGTTGGGGTGGCCTGGGTGTAGATCTCAAGCCGGAGAACCCCACTGGCCGCCCCCTGCAACCTTTGTTGGATGGCATGGCACAGTGCTCTGATCTGATGGAGAGGGCAGGGTACCTTTCGTTTAATGATGGGACTGCAAAGCAGTGATCACATTGCTGAGGTGGAAAGGTCCTAAGGAGTGAAGCTGAGTTGTAATTATGAAGATGGATTTCCTGCTCGTTTGCACGGCTCATAATTAGTATGGACGCCTGAGCAGTATGCATGGTGAACAGGCCCACATGCACGGGTTTCAACCACTTGACAGCAAGAGACAGCAGATGCAAGGTGCGTGGTACAGGCACAAGCTTGTGCGGACCTCTCCTCTGACGGCTGTGCTGACTTCTACGTCGGCTTGCCAGGGCCCCCGAGAGCTGCTGGTTTCCAGATGGCAAGAGGAGACAGCTCAGTGAGAAGGTGCTGCCTCATTGTGAACGTGATGGATGTGTGATTCTGGAGCAATATTGAGACTATAGTGGACGCTGCTATGATGGGAGCTTGGTGACCTTAGGTTCCAATCCTACCTCCACCACTTACCGGTCTTTGGCAAGTTAACAACTACTAAGGGTCTCGATTTTTTCATCTGTAAAACTGAATCACATCACTTGTACTAATTTATTTTAACAAATTTTATATACATATATTTGTTAAATATATATATATATGTATATCAACAAATTATGTGTATATATATATATGTACCAACAAATTATATATATGTGTGTGTATATATAGGTCTGTGTATATATATAAATTTTTTTTTTTTATTAAACACACACATACACACCAAGGTATATTCTCGGTGCTGGCAGTAAAGCGGTAGAAAAACACACAGTCTCTCCTCTTAGGGTGTTTATAGTCTAATGTGATGTGTCAGGTGGTAATAATACTAAGAAGAAGAATAAAGTGGGATAAGGGTATAGAGTGACAGTGTATACATGTGGAGGTGATTCTTACAGAATGGCCAAGGAAAATGTCTTTGATAAAGTGATACTTGAACAGAATCTGGAAGAAAATGAGGTGCCATATAGCTATAGCTATTCAGACATGGAAAAGAGCAAGTTCAAAGTTGTGTGTGTGTGTGTGTGTGTGTGTGTGTGTGTATGTGTGTGTGTAGGGGGTGGTCAAATCAAGCAAGCCCCAAAGGAATACGCTAAGTGACATAAAAATCCCTCAGAGGACTTGATCAGAGAAGGGTCACTGCCTGATGTGCATTTCAGAAGACTGAGTCTGGCTGCTTAGTGCCAAATAGATTTGAATATATAAGTGGAGAAGCAGGAAGACCAGTTGTGGGGATCCTGACCCTTCAGGCAACAGATGATGACAGCTCGGATTATGGCAGCAGTGTTAGTGGTGAGTGTCATTAGGATCTTGATATATTCTGCAGGAATAGTAGAATTTATAGAATTTGCTGGCATGTGGATTGGAATGTGTGAATAGTGAGGCACAAAGAACAGTCTCAAATTTTTGCCCTGACAACTGGTGGAATGGGGTTTTCATAGAGTACTACAAGGAAGAATATGGTGGGAGAGAATATTTCAGTTGCAGGGTGGTGCTGCAATCATGAATTTGGCTTTAGGCATTCTAAGTTGCAGGTGTCTATTAAACATCAAAGTGAAGGTGATGACTAGACTGTTGCATATGAGAGACTGAGGTCCAGGGGAGAGGCTGCAGCTGGGATATAAGGTTGAGAATCATTAGTGAGTAGAAAGTTTTTAAAAATCTGGGGACTACAAGAGATGATCGAGGGAATGAATGAGGACAGAGAATAAAAGGGATCTGTGGGACACTCTAATGTTTAAATGTCAAAACAGAACAAAACAAAACAAAACAAAACAAAACAAAACAAAAGAAACTAGAAAGTCTGAGAAAGTGTACTTAAGATAGGACATGGTACATAGTACAAAGCAGGTGCTCAATAAAGTGAGCTACCTGAGGTGACTTCTGAAAATTGCTCGCTATTCTCTTGACTCAGAAAACCCCACAGAAGCATGTTTAAATCTTTGTGTTCACTTCTTAAAAAGTTTTATTGTTTGAGAGAAGGTGAGAGAGAAAGACAGACAGACAGATACACACACACACACACACACACACACACAGATGGGGGGAGACTCAGAGCAGTCTTCATAGTTGTACGTCATTAGTTGTGACATGGTTTCATTCCACACAGGTAGATATGGGGCCATGTGGGGCGGGAACCAAACCAGGGTCTCCCACATGGGAGGTGAGAACCTTTGCTGCTGAGACACCCAAGTGCTCACCAGTTTTATCACAATTTAGCAGATGGGGTTGCACAAGCCAGGGCTGGGAATTGAACCCTGGACCTCTCAACTGTCAGGCAAGTGCTAACCCACCAAGCGATCCTATCCCGGAATCCCCCAAATCCTCATGTTCAAGATCATTTGTATAACAGCCCAGGTCATCAAGGATATGAGTAGTATCTAAAAAGCCACCAAGTATCTAAAGCAGGGGTGTCCGATATTTTGGCTTTCCTGGGCTGCACTGGAAGAGGAGGGGTGGTTGTGGGCTATAGGTGGAGTGCACTGACCCTGGCGATGGCTGACGAGCTAGGAGGAGGATCAGAAAGAAATCTCGTAATGTTTTGGGAAGGTTTGTGAATTTGTGTTGGGCTGTATTTGAGGCTGTCCTGGACTACGTGCAGCCTGCAGGTTGCAGGTTGGATAAGCTTGATCTGAAGGACTTCACATGGGAGAAGAAATGTGTGCCATTCCATCTTTGCAATGGTAGAGCTGGTAGGTGTGCCCAGGCCAAAGAGTAGGGCAGTGGGGCTGGACACAGGTTGGTAGCCCACAAAGATTGGAACATTATTACTGCACATGCTTAAAAATGCAGAGATAGTGCTGAACATAAAGGTTTAGTTGTAGACTCTCTGGTCATTGAGTTCATCCAGGTGAACAAAGCCCCCAAGATGTATAGCAGAACTTACAGAGCTCATGGGCACAAGAACCCCTACATGATCATTCCCTGCCGCACTGAGATGGTCCTCACTGAGAAAATGCAGATTGCTCCTAAACCAGAGAAGGGGGTTGCACAGAAGAAAAACGATACTCTAGGAGAAACAAAACTTACTGCCCAGAAGAAAATTCAGCATCAAATAAACACTAATAAAAGTAAGTTTAAAAAATGCAGCCTCACCATTATAGTTATCACTATTTTTATGGTTAGAGTACTGGAAAAATGGAGTTCCAAGCACAAATAGCAAGCCTCCAGGACTGTGCTCATCACCTACATTCTTCCTCATTTCCTTTTCTTTCCTCTCTGGGTCCCCATTTTCTCTTGTCTCAGACTTTCACCTATGTAATAAAAATAAAACAATAAAAACTTTTGGATACATTAAAATGGCAAGCCCACAAATCAATTCAAAATATTCAAGAACAACTGACGTCTTTGGGTAGTTGGTAGGGTAAGTAATCACTGAAAAGGGTCAGGAAACTGGACCTGAGTTCCTCCTCTTACCAACATAGGTTTAAGTCAGTTCATACCTCTCATCCTTGAAAAGGATGGAGACTTCCATTCAGGAGTGATCAGCTCATTTTCCTACTCAGATGTTATTGTTGCTATTTTCTTTTCTTGTTTCTGGCTTCTATCCTTAATTATTAAAGAAAGAATATGGTTCCTTTGTTTTCTTCTGAGAGTCCAACCTTATGTTGTTGGCTATTTAATGCTCACGGAGTCTGGAAAAGAAGTGCCATTTAGGGCAGATCATCCATCCTCCATCCACCCCTGGAGGCACTCTGAGACCCATGGATCTCATTGGACAACCAGAAGGCCAATTACTTGAACCATATTCATTTATTTCCTTCCATGATTATCTTTATTTTTAAAGATTTATTTTATTGTTTAAGAGAAAGTGAGAGAGAAAGAAAGTGAGAGAGAAGAAGGGAAGGGCCTAGAGCAGACTCCATAGTCATACATCATTAGTTGTGACATGGTTTTATTCCACACAAGTGGATGTGCAGCCATGTGGGATGGGAACGGAACCAGGGTTCTTCCACATGGGAGGTGAGAAACTTTGCAGCTGAGCTATCTCAGTGGTTACCAGTTGTGCCAAGTTCAGCCCATGGGGTTTGCATGGGCCATTGCTGGGAATCAAACCCTGGACCTCGCAATTGTGAGGCAAGCGCTCAACTGCTGAGATGTTATGGCATCCCCCATAATTATTTTTATTGAATTGCAATTTAAGAATCATGCCCTTGGCTTTAATGAAACATCCTTGAAAAAGCCATGCAAAGTTCACTGCTGCATTTGTAGAAGAACTATTGTGGAAGAGACTATCGTATACCATTTTGCAAAAGCCTTTCCAAGTGTTTTTGTGAAGCACAAGTCTGCAGGATATTAATAAAAATTTCATCATGGGGAAAGGTTAGTGAGTTTGGAAAAAACAGATGCCTTTCCTAAAGGTTGTCTAAGAGGTTTTGCTGACAAAAACATTGTGGGTCCTTAAATTAAGGATTAACTATGCAGCATTTCCCATTGCTGACCATAGAACCCTATTCTGGTGGCATATTTCTTGGGGTTCAGCAGAAGAGTTTCTGGATGTTTTGCACTAAGTCAGTGCAACACTGTGAGCTGGTCCATGGGAAGATGGAGACCGGAGTGCTACATAAGCCATTAGTAGGGAGCCTGTGGGTGGAGGATGAGCAGCCGGCCCACTGGAGCTCTGTGGGCTCAGGCACTGGAGTCCAGGGAGGCTGTGCCATGTCCTGGCCGTATCAGACACTAACTGGTGTTTTTCCTGAAGGCAGAGGTCCCAGTTTCAAATCTATCACTCAGTGACACCTTCTGTAATATGCAGAGTTAAACTGTTTTAGAAAGTAAGTTGGTATTAGGAAAAGGGAATAGAGATGCTTGTATATTAATGTTTCATGGCAGTGATGCGCAGAGATGCCAATTGCTACAAGAGCTTGCTACCTAAGAATAGCACTGAGTGTCTCTGCTGTCCCCCTATATTTGGAATCTCCCTTCTTTCACTTTCAAACTGTACACCTCATCAATCCTCAAATTCCAGTCTCTGAAGCACCATGAAAACCCTATGGGAAGCTCCATTCCTTCCCATTACTCGGCAGATCGACTAGTATAGATGTGTGTACTCTAATTATTTGGCGACTAATGATTTAATTTTAAAGTGGGAATTAAAATCTGTTTTGCTGAAGCTTAGTAAGTGGAGGGAGAAAAAGAGAGGAAGATGGTAGATGGTAGATGGTAGACGGATAAATATGGTTGCCTGAGGGTCTGGGTCCAGCTTCTTCCTAAAGCTGTATCTTTAGCCAGGAGCAACAGTACAACCATCAGTACAGACATTCTAGAGACAACCACACTGGCCAGCTCCGGACAGCCGGGCTTGCAGAGGAGCATGTGTGCATGGAGTAATATTTAAAGGAATGCTTACTAAGTCCTCTGCCTTAACTATTTGCCAGACTACTTGTGACTTCACCATTCGATGTCGATTTCTCAACTCTAAGAGCTCTGTCTGCATTCAAGAGTCCCTGGAAGTGAGAAAGTCCTGGAACAGGTGGTCCCCAGTGATCAGCTAGCACTGTAGCAGGAGCAGAATGGAAAGTAACAGAAATAGGAGGAGAAAAAAAGATGGTGGCATGGGAGGAGAACCCCGACACCTACCTGGGAAGGGACTTATGAACAAAGGGGAATCCACAGGGAGACCCTGAGAAGCACCCTCAACTGAAAGAACCACACAACGCAGAACAACACCCAAAAGTTAGAGGAAAAAGGGGAGAGCGGGAGAGGGAAGGGGAAGCAGCGGTTCGGGGACAGAGACTCAGAGCGAGGCCCGGGGCTGGCAAAAACAAAGGGGGGTTGGGGGACTACGGTCAAAGTGGAGCTGGATCGAGGGCGGGCTGGAAGCCGAGACCTAGGGAGCGTGGAAGCCCCACAAGACTGTGGACAATTTAACATCCGAACTCAAGGGACAGCACGCAGTGCCCTAATCAGTTCACGGAGCCTAAAGTGAAACAGGGACTGTGGAGCAGGGTGGCTGCATTCCTGGCAGGCAGGATGAGAGCAGGGAATCAGCCCACAACAGCTCGGTACCCCTGATTTACGAAGGAGATTGACTGTGAGGGAGCACCTTTCGAAGACAGGGCTCTTGGAGTGAGGGCTGGGGCTTCAGTGGATGTGCTTAGAGTGAATCCTGTGGTCTTTGATATTCTGCAGAGCTGTGGGTCTAGTGAGGCTGCTGGTACAGCCTCTGCCAAGCCACGCCGGCTCACAGACTCGCAGATGTGATTAGAGGGAGAAAGATCGAGCAGAGCGCCACGCCATGCCCGTGCCCATGATGGCCCAGCTGTCGCTGGCTTGCAGACTCCATTAGAAAAAGAAAGCCCGAGCTGCTTGCCCCGCCCACACCCCTGCCGAGCTGCCATCCCGCTGCTGGCTCACAGAGGTGATAAAAAGCAGACAACCAGAGGGGAGAAAGACATGCAGCTAACCTCTGCCAAGCCCTGCTGGCTCACAGACCCGATTAGAGGGGAGAAAGCTCGAGCTTCTCGTCTCTTCCACACTGATCCACCAGTCTCTCTGCGCACAGAGGAATCTGCTATTGTGTCTTAGGCCTGCCCTAACTCCTACTCACACGCCCCTACCCCCGGAACCACACCTTCACTACCCTGCTTTCTAACGGCTAAGTCTGCAACCTGAAGAACAGCCCAAAGGCACAGAACTGACTGCTTCCCCCCAACCCTCTCCCAAAATCTCCTCCTCCCACAACTGAGAAGCCCATCTAATAGGCAAACTCCCAGAGGGAAATAATACTCATGCGCAAAGCAAAAAAGGACCATATCAAACACAATGCACACCTCAGAATCCAAAGTCCCTCCAGAAGATCAGGGGCAGTCTTTAGTAAAGAAGCTTGCACACTTGGAATCAAATCTAAGTGAAACAGAATTCAAGGCTGCAATACTCAAAACACTCAGAGAGCTCAGTCAATGCTTACAAAGTACCCAGACACAGTTAAATGACCTCAACAAAAAATTTTCTGAGCAAAATGAGTACTTTACCAACAAAATTGAGAAGCTAGAGCAGAACCAAAAGGAACTCCTTGAAATGAAAGGCATCATGGGAGAGCTGAGAAAAGAACTGACAAGCGTAGGAAACAGGGCTGACCAGATAGAGGAAAGGATGAGTGAAATTGAAGATACAAACATGGAAATGTCACAGAGGGAAGAAGAAAGGGAAAGGAGAATCAAGAGAAATGAAAGAGCCCTACAAGAACACTCTGACTCCATCAGAAAGAACAATATTAGAATAATAGGGGTGCCAGAAGGAAGTGAGATGAAATCTTCTCAGAGTCTACTAAAACAAATAGTGAATGAAAATTTTCCTAACCTCTGGAAAGAATTACAACCCCCAATACAGGAGGAAAACAGGAGCCCTAACTACCTAGACCCTAGCAGATCTTCTCCAAGGCATATTGTTCTGAAGATGGCAAAAACCAAAGACAAAGAAAGATTCCTCAAGGCTGCCAGGGAAAAACAAAATATAACTTTCAAAGGAAAAACTATCAGGCTGTCATCAGACTTATCAGCAGAAACTCTGCAAGCCAGGAGGGAGTGGAACCCAATCTTCAAACTATTAAAAGAGAGATATTTCCAGCCAAGAATTAACTATCCAGCAAAATTAACCTTTAGATATGAAGGAGGAATTAAGGCCTTTTCTGATATACAGAAGCTGAGGGAATTCTCCAGCTCAAAACCGGCACTCCAAGAAATACTGAAGGAGGTTATCCGACCTGAATCAAGAAATCAAAATAAATGGAGAAAAGTTGGGACAACAAAAAAATAAAAAGGAAAGAAGAAATGGATACAGGATATCCTCATATATCAATCATCACCCTGAATGTAAATGGACTGAATTCACCAATAAAGAGGCACAGGGTAGCAGACTGGATTAAAAAACAAAATCCAACCATATGCTGCCTAC
>PVKE010010877.1:0-41508 GCA_004027555.1 Craseonycteris thonglongyai
AGCCCACCATTTAAAAATCTTCTTTGTTTATTTATAAAGGCAGTGCTTGATCAGATGCTTAAAAAAAATTAATAGACTTAATTTTTAAAGATTTATTTTTATTGTTTTTTAATTATTATTTATTTATTTACTTATGACAGAGAGAGAGAGAGAGAGAGAGAGAGAGATACAGAGACAGAGAGAGAACTGAACTGGGGGAACTCCCCAGTTCAGCATATGGGTCTGCACGGGCCAGGGCCGGGATTCGATCCTCGGTCCCCGGCACTGCAAAGTGAGTGCTTAACCCACTGAGCCATCCCGGCTTCCCCTAGACTTAATTTTTAGAGCAATTTTAAATTTACAGAAAATTTAAGCAGAATAAAGTTCCCATATAATCATGCTCCTGCACAGTTTCCCCTACTTGCATTTTATATTAACATGGTATATAAGTTATGATTAATGAACCAATATTGATACTTTATTATTAAGTCCATAGTTATTCACATTTCCCAATTTTGACCTAACATCCTTTTTCTGTTCCAGAATCTCATCCAGGACACCACTTTACATTTAGTTGTCATGTCTCCAAGCTCCTCTTGCCTGTGACAGTTTCTCAGACTTTCCTTGCTTTTAATGACCTTGACAGTTTTGAGTTCTGGTCAGGTATTTGTAGTATGCCCCTCTACTGAACTTTTCCTGATGTTTTTTTTTTTTCATGATTACACTGGGATTATAGGGTTTGGGGAGGAGGATTACAGAGTTTTGTAAAGTGCCATATTCATCGCATCATGTCAAGAGTATATGCCCTCTATATGATTTATTAGTGTTGATGTTGACCTCGATCACCTGGCTCAGGTCATGTTAGATTTCTCCACTGTACTTACTCCCCACTTCCCTTTCCATACTGTACTTTTTGGCAGGAAGTCACTATAAACAGCGCACACTGTGGGGAGTTATGCTCCCCTCCTTTAGAGTGGAATATCAATATATTTTATTTGGAATTATTGTGACTAGAAATTGGTCAGATGTTTTAGTTTGCAAACCTTTTTGCTGTCAATACATATGGTATCAAGTCATGACAACCTAGTTGCTGTTGGCCATATACCTGTATTTTCCAATTTAAAGTCATAATGGGGTCTAGGGAGACCTCTCGTGGTTACATCAGGGCATAACCAGCCAGCTACAGGTTTCTCGCTTTACAAGTATGGCACTAACATTTCTTCAGTCTAGTCTAGTGGTTATCGGCAAGGGATGATTTTGCCCCCAGAACCAGAGAATATTTGGCAATATCTGGAGACGTCTTTGGTTGTCACACTTTTGGGAGGCGATGCTACTGACATCTAGTAAGAAGAGGCCAGGGATGCTGTTAAACATCCTACAATGCTCAGGACACATACAACAAAGGTTTATCTAAACTGACATGTCATTAATGCTGAGGTTGAGAAGCAACTGTGGCCAACAACTGCATACAGGTGTACAAAGGTTATAGCATGCTCAAGGGCATACTGTTATACTAGGGTGAGGAGAGAAGACCCTGTTTAAAGAATAAAAGACAAATTCTTCAATAAAATGTGCAGCTCAACACTACTGATTACAGCAGAGATGGCAGAAATTGTGAAGTGGCTTCTGTAAATGTGCACTTTCGATTTGGGCCAGGCTTGGTCACATGAATATGAATGGCAAGAGCTCATTCTGTGAAGCCCAGCAGAAGCAGCAAATGGGAAATGGGAACTGTTCTCAGCAGAAGAGGTTCACGTAGAAAAAGAAACTAAACCAGTTTGGAGAAGAGCATTATGTAATAAATTCATTCATTTCAGGTAATTTTTTTAAACTAAGAACAATTTGAGGGAAAAGTTGCAGCCAGGGTTGTTATAATTACAATCCACAACTTTCAATTGTATTCCCACCCATGCATATTTTTGTTGTTGCAATCAATGAACATACTACTTCATATTCTGCTTTTTTCAATGAATGTTGAAAACATGTATTTCATATTTCTAGGGACTCCATTATTTTTTTAAATGTCTATGTGATACAGGTGAACCATACTGTAGTCATTCTTCTATTGTTAGACAATATATTGTTTCAATTTTTTTCCCACTAAAATAATGTAGTGTTTTTCTTTAGAGTATTTCCTTAGGATACCTTTCTAGGAGTCAGATTCTAGTGTCAAAGAGTATCGTAGGAGTCAGATTCTAGTGTCAAAGAGTATCAACAATATATGGCAACATAGCAAAGTGGATAGGAATACAGAATCTGGCATTAAACAACCTGGATACAAAACTCAGTTCTCCCCATTGTTACCTATAAGACTTGAGTGAAATGCCTAATATACCTAATCCTATGGAGATTGTGGTAATGATTAAGCAAATATTGTGTATGCCAAGTACACAGTATAGATTCTGGCAAATAGACAACTTAGCATTTCTGCTGTTCCATTATTTTTTCTTTTCTTTTCTTTTTTTTTTTTTTTTCCTTAAGGCTCTTGATACTTACTGTCATGTTGCCTCCCCCCAAAATAGTACTGATTTAGAATACTACAAGCAATGCAAAAATTAGCTTTTACTACAATCCACAACTTGTTTAAAAGTTTGCTTAATTATTAGGAATAGGTTTGTATTAGCTTATGTTGCTTTCATGGGTGAATTATCTTCCTAAAAGTTCACACCTGTAAGTAAAGAATATTTTGAGATCACTTGAACCAGGGGAGAGAGAGACAGAAAGAGAGAGGGAGAGGGAGAGGAAGAGGGAGAGGGAGAGGAGAGTTTTCGGATTTTATACTCCTCAGGGAAGAAGTTGCAGTGAGGTGAAGGAATGTACCTGACAGTCATGCAAGGCCTTTTGCTGCATGATATTTGCCTTAGATTAGGCCTTGCTTCCCTGCTAATGTCCATGGCACTTCCTTACTCTTATGAACACCTCTGCTTTGGCCCTTCTTGTCTCTCCTGTAGGTCTGTGAGGCTTCATTCCTTGCTGGGCCCTTGGGGTGACACAGAGATTGGTAATCCTTAAATATCACAGTACCTCAAGCAAGAAAGAATATCCTCTGGCTCTCGTTAGACTCTTTCAAGTGTTCTCTCTTAGACTGTGTAAACTATACTATAAAGAATAAAGTACAGGAGTCAAATAGATAGCCTCTACCTTTGATTCTATATGAAGGGACAAAGGTTTGGGTCTGAATTAAGTCCTTGCCACTTTCTGCTCTAGAAGTAGGCTGCATTTCAAGGGTGAAGTGAATCCCAGCTATGTGGAGAAATAGTACTGTATAAATCGGATACATGTAATTCCTTCTTTTTTTTTTTTGTTTCTGCATTTTTGTTCCTGAGATTATCTAATTTATATGTACTCTGTCTCTTCTTTCTTTCTGACATTTCTAACATCTATTCTTGCTATAATAACTAAAGAAAAATAATAGGAAAAAATCTAACCATTGTTAAATAATTTAGAGTATTTATCACCAGTATTTTTCTATAAATATGTAATTTATTATTTTATTTTAATTTTTTTTAAAGTTTATTTTATTGTTTGAGAGAAGATGAGAGAGAAAGAGAAAAGTGGAGGGCCCAGAGCATTCACCATAGTTGTACATCATTAGCTGTGACATACTTTCATTCTACACAGGTGAATGTGGGGCCACACAGGGTGGAAATTGAAATGGGGCCCTTCTTCATGGGCAGTAAGAACCTTAGCTGCCATGCCAGTGGCTTCCAGTTGTGCTGCAGTTCAGCACATGGTTTTGCAAGGTCTGGGGCCAGGATTTGAGCATCAACATACCTCCTGCATGGGAACAATTCAAACCATTAAAAAATAGAATTACAGGATCAAATATATGAACATTTTCAAGACTCAATACATTTTGCCAAAGTTTCCTTCAGAAGATGATGCCAAATTTATTCTGTATGTGGTGCCTGTCTTATGATACATTTGTCAGCATTGAACATTCTATATATAATCCTAACCAATTTATTAATTTAAAATGTTATCTCATTGGTTTAATTGACTAGCATTTGATCAGTGAGATTGAACATCTTTTCCATAAACTTGTAGCTATGTTAGCTATTAATATTTGTATTTTTTACTATAAACTGTTTAGGTGTTTGCCTCTTTTCTTTGGTGTTATTCTGATTTTTACAAGTTGATGTAAAAGCATATTCATCTGTCATCTATCGCATTTATTTTATCTATTTCCAAGTTTTTTCTTTTTAAACTTCAATTTTTTTCTTTTTTTTTTAAAGATTTATGTTATCGAGCAAGCGTTCAATTGCTAACCTCTTCCAGCATGCCCAACTTTCAATTTTTATTGCTATATTAAAATCAATTATTTATTTTTCATTTTATATTTAGAAAGTCATTCATTTTTGGAATCAATATAATATCCATCAAAGTTTTCTTCTAAGTATTTTTTACTTTCATTTCTTAGATATATTTAAATTCTTAAATTTATTTTCAGTATATGGTATGAGGTAAAGTCCCAACTAGGTATTTTTACACAATTTTTTACACACAATTGATGATACAATTGCTTATCTACTGTGACATATCCTTTATTAAATATTAACTTACTTAATTTCTTTAAAAAACCTATGAGATAGATAACATCTTCACTTTATACCTAAGGAAATAGACACAGAGAGGTTCAGTAAGCTGTCCAAGATTACACAGCAGATAGAATCTGACACAGGCAGTCTGGCATCAGAGACCTATTCTTAATTAAATTAGTTAAATTGTAAATGAGTTAATATTTGTTAAGAATCTAGAACAGTATTTGACACATAGTAATCACTGTATAAATATTTGTGTATCAAATGCAATGAAAAGATCATGGACTTACCTATCCTAAGATATGTTTAAATATACCTATTTGTATTCTATTGATCTATCTTGATCCCTATTCTAGTTTTAATTTTTTTTTTTAAAGAAGTTGTCTTTTATTATTATTTTTTTTTATATTGTTTTTGAGAGAGAGAGAGAGAGAGAGAGATACAGAGTCAGAGAGAGAACTGAACTGGGGGAACTCCCTAGTTCAGCACATGGGTCCGCATGGGCCCGGGCCAGGATTCGATTCTCAGTCCCCAGCACTGCAAAGTGAGCGCTTAACCCACTGAGCCATCCCGGCTTCCCCTAATTTTAATTACTAAAATAGCATTTTAAAATCTGATAGGGCAAGCCAACACCCACACTCACTATTCTTTTGTAACACTTTTCTTGCTGGTCTTGCCTGCTCATTCTTCCAAATAGACTTTTTTACCCATAATTAATTAAGAAAATTTTCAAATATAAAAAAGTTAAAAGAACTAAACAGTGAACACCGCAGATAAATTTTCAAATAACTTGTTTTAAAAACTCAAATGAAAGCAAAACAAAACCCCCACCAAAAAAATCTACTTTTGAGTATTTGATGGAAACTAACCTACACTAAAGGTTAATTTGATATATCAATATTAGTACTAATTAGTCTTCTCCTTCAGAAATATGGTTTAGTTCTATACCTATTTAGGTATTTCTTTGTGTTTCTTAATAATTTGTGTTTGTTTTGTCACCCAATTTTTTTGTTAGTGTTAATCAGTGATATTTTTCTTTTGATTGCCTTGGTGAAAAGTGTGTTGGGGAAGGTCTTTTTATCATGACATTTTCATTGATTGTTGTCAAGCATTGGAGATATAAATTGATGTAAAAATGGTATCATTTAGTGAGGGCTGTACTAGAATTATAGAAGAATAGTTAATAATTCACTTATTACAACATCCATTGAGCATATGTTGTCTGACAGGCTCTGAAGACACGTGGATAAATGTGTCTGTTTCTTTGTCCTTGAGGAGCTGATAGACTCATGGGAAAAATGAATAGCTGGTCTAAATAATATAAAGCAGGCAATAAAACATCACAAGGAAGGTCAAGAAGGCTACATCAAGGAGGTAATATTTGACACACAATACCAGATGAACAAAAGTTCACCAGGAAAAGTTAGGAGAAAGTGCATTTCATGGAGCAGAAAGAACTCATGTAGAGGTACGGGAAGCTGGGTCATTTCTGTGCAAAAGGCTGAGAGAAGCCAAATGGGGATTGCAGGGAGGTGTTGAATAGTGCTGTCTTTACAGAGAACAGTGCATTTGTTTGGTATAGCTGAAGTTCGGGGTATTTGGAATGGGGGTGCATTCTGGAAAGGTAGCTAGAGGTATAATAATGTAAGGAATTTGAACTTTATCATTAAAGTAATAGGGTAAGCAAAGTTTTGGGTTTTTTTAAGATTTATTTTATTGTTTTTGACAGAGACAGACAAAGGCAGAGAGAAGGGGGAGGACCCAGAGCAGTCTCCATAGTTGTATGTCATCAGTTCTCGACATGGTTTCATTCCACACTGGTGGGTGGGGGCCCCACAGGGCCGGAACTGGGTGGGGGCCTCCCACATTGGAAGCACACCCCAGTTCAACATATGGGTTTGCACGGTGGGGCCCGGGATTCAATCCTGGGACCCTTGGGCTGCAAAGCGAGCGCTTAACTCGCTGAGTCATCCCAGCTTTCCCTAGCAAAGGCTTTGAAAACAGGAGTTTTGATTAGAATTAGTTTTGACAAATATCATTCTGGCACCAAAGATAGCTTGGAATGGAAAGAAAGAAGGCTGGAAAGATGGTGGGAGTCAGACTGTGAAAAGTATTGCATGCTATAGGGAGCTAAACCTGCCATTTGGACCTTAACCTGCAGATAACGATAATGTGATCAGGGGAAGCCAGGATGGGATGGCTCAGTGGGTTAAGCACTCACTTTGCAGCCCCAGGGAAGGAGGATAGAATCCCAGCCCTGGCCTGTGCAGACCCATATGCTAAACTGGGGAGTGCCCCCAGTTCAGTTCTCACTGAGGTGCAACCCTGGCCCAGTTCCTGCCCTGTGCAGCCCCACCCACCTGTGGATTGAACTATGTGGAAAAACTTATGATGTGCAACTATGGAGACTGTTCTGGGCCCTCCCCCTTATCTCTGTCTCTGTATCCCTCTCTCTCTCTGTCAAAACAATAAAAATAATCTTTAAAAAAAAAATAATGATGTGATCAAATAAGGAATAAAGTAATAAAATAAGCTGTGACGAGTGGCTGGAATTGCAGACCTAACAGGAATCCCAACTCTTTCCCTCATCATCAGTGAACAAATTTTATGGCCCTTTGAGCCTCAATTTCCTGATCTCTAATAAAATACTGAGACCAATAATACCTACCTAAATACCTGTTGCAAGAAGTAAATGAGAAAAACCCATGAAATACCAAATACATAATAGTTACTCAATCAACATTATTTCCAACCATTTCAGCTCCCCCTCTTGATTGAGTTTATAGTTGAGAAATTTGCATTTTACTTATCACCATTTTCATGCTCATGTACTTCTCAAAATCCTCTACCCATTTCCTTTCCTTTCTTTTTTTTTACTTTGATAGTTTTATTAGTGGTTGCTCTAGGTATTGCAATAGTACATAACTACCACAGACTACTAGTGTTACTGTGTTACCACTTAGATACTGAAACTTTATTTCCATTTAGGTCTCTTTACCTTCTCCACTTTTTTTTTATTCTTTCATTTAAACTCTACTTAATACTTGATATAATATTTATACACTTTGTCTTGTGGACCCATTTCATTTTTCATGTGTATGTTCTTGCACTTTCTACCTTAAGACAAATTTCTTTTTCTTGTATATTCCTTATCCTCTCTCTGTGTTTTACTTTTCAAATCAACAAGAGCATCCTAGATCTGGAGGGACCAGCTCTTCCACCCTGTCCATTTCACTATATCACATTTCTTAAGATTCGCTTTGCTACTTCTTTCTTTCTGATTCCAGGGTCAAAGATCTTGACAGATGGCATAGCATTTAGCTTAGGAAAACAACAGCTTATTCATTTTCCTCTTCCGGCTTGTGAGAAAATAATACTGCCCAGCTCAAACATCTTGGGAGAATGAGAAATATGAACCAATACCACCCACTCTTCTACCTTCTTAGGTTTGGGCCCAGGAATCAACCAGATAATGTTTTTGTCAATAAAATCTCAGTGCCTGTAACTCAACCCAAAGATTGACATCATTGTCCCCAAACCCATTTTGCAATCTGTAATCCGTTTTTTGTGTTAAAAAGCACTACATTGTGTAAAGTTGTCATAATGCTGATTATCAGGAAAGAGGAGTATCTCATGTTCTGGATAAATATTGATTTGTAAGTATTTCCAGAGCTGAAGCTGCAGTACTCATTTATTAAACAAATCCCTATTGAGATGTCTGTGCTAAGCATTGTTCTAAGCTCTGAGATGGAGCAGTAAACAAAAGTCCTCATCTTGTGGAGCTTACATCCTAGTGGGAGATACATGTAATAAATAAGCAAATATATAATAGAGTAGACTCTCAGTTAACTGGCACCCATGGGACTGATAGATGCAGGATAAATGGAAGTAGACTCTCCATTAATTGAAACTCAAGCAACTGGGATTCTCAAGCAACCAGCTAAAATCTCAAGCAACCGGCAAAAAAATATTGCTGGTTGCTTGAGAGGGCTGGTTGCTTGAGATCCAGCTAACAGAGAGTCTATTGTATATACAAAATATGTCAGTTGGTGATGTGTACTATGGATAAAAATAAAATCGAATAAGGAAGAGAGGTGATGAGAAGGTATTATAGAAAGAGTTATTTTAGATAAGTGAACTTGTTTTCTCTTTTTAATTACCAAGGTATAACATACGTACTGTGGAATATGTGAGGTATACAGCTCTGTATAATTTGAATTTTTTAATTTTATTTATTTATTTATTTATTTATTTATTTTTTGAACTGAACTGGGGACCTCACCACATTCGGGAAGCACACCCCAGTTCAGCACATGGGTCCACCTGGGCCGGAGCCAGGATTCGATCCTCGGTCCTCGGGGCTTCAAAGCAAGCGCTTAACCCGCTGAGCCATCCCGGCTTTCCCTAAAGTTTATCTTTTTTTTTATTTTTATTGTTTTTAACACAGAGAGAGAGAGATACAGAGACAGGGGGAGAACTGAACTGGGGGCACTCCCCAGTTCAGCACATGGGTCCGCACGGGCCAGGGCCAGGATTCGATCCTGGGTCCCCAGTGCTGCAAAGTGAGCGCTTAACCCACTGAGCCATCCCAGCTTCCCCTTGAATTGTTTTTTTTTAAGATTTATTTTATTGATTTTTGACAGAGAGAGACAGAGAGAGACAGAGAGAAGGGGGAGGGCCCAGAGCAGTCTCCATAGTTGACATTAGTTTTCCATATAGATTCACTCCACAGGTGGGCACAGGGCTGCACAGGGCAGGAACTTGGCTGGGAACCTCCCACATAAGTCCCGGCAAGAACTGAACTGGGGGCACACCCCAGTTCAGCATGTGGGTCCACATGGGCCGGGGCCGGGATTCAATCCTTGGTCCCTAGGGCTTCAAAGCGAGTGCTCAACCCACTGAGCCATCCCAGCTTTCCCTATATTTTGAATTTTTACATACACTCATGTAGTCACTGCTCAGGTCAAGAAATAGAACATTGATAGTGTCCCAGAGGGACCCCGAGTACCCCTTCCCAGTCAGCACCCTCCAGGAGCAAATGGCTACATGTTCTGACTTCCATTACCACTGATGAGTTTTACCTGCTCTTGAACTTCAAATAAATGGAATCCTAAATATATCCATAAATCCTATATATCCATTTGTGTCTGGCTTCTTCCACTCAACATATCTGTGAGATTAATCCATACTTTTTTTTTTTTTTTAAAGATTTATTTTATTGTTTTGGACAGAGACAGAGAGAGACAGAGAGAAGGGGGAGGGCCCAGAGCAGTCTCTGTAGTTAAACTTCATCAGCTTCTGACATGGTTTCATTCCACATGGTGGATGGGGGTCACACAGGGTGGGAACTGGGCTGGAAGCCTCCAGCATGGAAGGCGTGCCCCCTTGAGCCAGGGGCCCAACCAGGGGGGTAAGAACTGAACTGGGGGCCTTCTGCATGGGGAGCACACTGCAGTTCAGCATATGGGTCTGCACAGGTCGGGGCCGGGAGTCAATCCTTGGTCCCTGGGGCTGCAAAGTGAGCACTCAACCCACTGAGTCATCCTGGCTTCCCTGATGCAACATACTGTTGCATGTAAAGACAGTTGTTCTTTTTATTACATTTCATGATTATGTCACAATTTATCCATTCTCCTATTGATGGTATTTGGGTCATTTCCAATTTGGGGCTATTATGAATAAAACTGCTATGTTCTTGTACACATCCAGGAGTGGAATTACAGGGCCATGGACTAGGTATATGTGTAGTTGCGGTAATTAATGACTAACAGCAATTGAATGAATTTATACTCCTATCACACAAGTAAAAGAATTCAAGTTCCTCCACATCCTTGCAAACACTAGGGTATGTCCATCTTTTTCATTTTAGCCATTCTATAAGTATGTGTTTTCTTTCTTTTTTTTAATTTAATTAATTAATTTTTTGTTGTTGTTAAATTTATTGGGGTGACATTAATTGATATCAATTACATTGTTTCCAGGTGTATATAAGTATGTGTTTATAAATTGACTTTCAGGGATGCCAAGAAACTCAGCAGGTTGAGCACTTGCCTTGCAACTGCAAGGTCCAGGGATAGAATCCAGCCCCGGCCTGTGCCAACCCATGTGCTGAAGTGCAGCACAACTGGTTACCACCAGAATGGTGGCAAAGGCGCTCACCTCCCATGCAAGAGGCCCCAGTTCAGTTCCCACCAAATGCAGCCCCACATCCACCTGTGTGGGATGAAACCATATCACAGCTAATGATGTACAACTATGGAGACTGCTCTGGGTCCTCCCCCTTCTCTCTCTCTCTCCTCTCAAACAATAAAATAAATGTTTAAAAATAAAAAATAAATGGACTTTTAAGCATAGACCTGAAGGAGATATGCTATACTCTGCTTGAAATACTTTGTCTCTGGAAGAGAAGTACAAAGGCCTCAAGCAGAAGTGTGTTGTTTGAGAAGCAAACAGGCCCGTGTGGCTAGAATTGAGTAAGCAATGGAGAGAGTAATCCGAGATGAAGAGAAGTGGCAGCTGGGCCAAAGGTTAAACTAACTAAGACCCCATAAAACTTTAGCTTTTATTCTGAGATAGAGAAAAAAATCACTGGAGGGTTTTGAGCAGAGGATAGATAAGATATGAGGTAAGTTTTTAACTGACCCCCTTTGGCTGCTGTGTTGAGAAAAGACTGAAGAGCAAGGAAAGAAGCAGGGAGCTTTTGCAGTAGCCCAGGAGAGAGACGGTTTGGACTTGGGTCAGGGCTGCAGCACTGGAGGAAGAAGGCATTTGATTCTGGGTACGTTTTGAAGGTCGATCTGATCGGGTCCTCTGGTAAGTTTGGGGTATAAGAAAAAGAAAGTGTCAAGCATGATTCCAGGTTTTCAGTCTTGAGCAGGATGGGATGGGACCCAAGTCTTCTGTACTAACTTTTTGGCACAATTGATCACCCAGAAAATCTGACAAGGGTCACTTCTTCAAAGCTCATTATAATAACATCAAGTTTAGGAAATAGTCCATGTGACAGAGCTTTGCTTGAACACCCTTGAACCTACTTATACCTGTAAAGAAAAAATCATTTCTACTGAAGGGATTTAAGCCAGTTTACAATTATAACTGACAAATAGTGGTTTTATTTATAAATCTCTTCCGAGGGCTCTATAAACTTCACAAATCCCCTATGGCCAGTTGCTTCACCTCAAAAACAAGGCCATTTTAAAAGCAGAGAATTAAGAGGTGTGAAAGAGGAAGAGGAATCCAGGTCAGGAAAACTAAGGCCTTTTCGTAAGAAAAATGTACAGAGCTATCTGTAATGCTTAGTTAAGGTACATAGAGCTCCGGATCTTACAAAAGTGCTCAGAAATTACCTCAACAGACACAAAAGTACCCTTATTTCCCAGTGCAAAACAAACCTAAGGGAATTGAATGGAATGATCCTGGTCAATAAAAAAGTGCAAGATGAATGTTAAATATACACAACACAGCTGTTTTATTTTCCCAAAGAATTCTCCAAAATGCTTATGAGTCAGTTTTCCTACACAACAACTACAAAACCCCATAGATTTTTCTGCCTTTACTGCCTTAAAAAGGGGGTAAGAAGAGTACACTATGGTTTGTATCACCCTACTCTGAAAAAGTGGAATTAATAAAACTTCCAAGTGACAGAAAGAATGTGACTGATCAGCAAGCTATGGTGGAAATGAAAGCATGAGGAAGTAGCATCTTTCACTGGCTTCTCCTGGTGACTATGGCCCACATATTCAAGTCGTGTTCAAAAACTGAGGGTGGAAGCCGAGATTGCAACAGGTTTACCTGTGCAAAGTTGATTTGATCATTCACATGAAAATTAAATCCACAGCCTTGGCCTCATCACCAGGTCCTAATGAACTAAAGTAACCAGTCCTTTATATTGGGGATTGGCAAACTATGACTCATGGCCCACAAACTAAGGGTTTTCACATTTTTAGATGTTTGGAAAAAATCAACAGGAGAATAATATTTTATGATATGTAAAAATTATAAGAAATGCAAATTTCAAGGTCTATAAATAAATTGTTATTGGAACATACTCCCTCTTATCGATTTAGGTAGGAGCTATGGTTGCTTTTGAATTGTAATAGTAGAGTAGTCTGACAGAGACCTGATAGCTTGCAAAGCCTAAAATAGTTACTAGCTAATCCTTCAACAGAAAAAGTTTGCCAACTCTCTGCTCAACAGCACACTGATATATGAAGATAGAAATAACAGTTGAAGAAACTTATATTTTCAACATGCAATTGAGAACACATCCTGGAAATGGAAAAGCACAGAAACAAAACTGGTTAATGTTGCATGTGTACAGCTTTTACTGGCAGCACTTGGCATTCATTCTTTCCAGGCAATAGAAAGGAGAGTGATCACTTTTCCGAGAAAGGAAAGGGATACTAATCCATTTAATCAGCTAGAATCAGATACTATTCATGTTTTCTGCTCTTAGATTGCTCTTTTCCATGGGGAGTTAGGAAAAGAGAAAAGGATGTTTAGAGTCAGATAATACACAGTGGTGATATAGTCAGCCTGCACACAGTGGGATTAAGTCTTTCAGAATGGATTTTCAGAACAGAGATCTTGCCTGCCCTTTCACTACTATATCCCTAGAACCTCCACATGAGAGCACTTAAATATTTGTTGAATGAACATATAATAAACTCTGTGTACACACTTATGAAGGAAATTGGCTACTATATCTCATGTTTTCTTCAAGCTTTGGTGTTGAACCAAATGAACCATTTTGTTCTTGACCACTAATCACTTTCAGAAAACTGTAGCAGCAACACTTGAGACCTCTGCTCAACCTCAGGATGAAAGCACTCAAGAACATATAGTTAGTGGCCCCGAGTCCCCTCTGTGCTTAAGTCAAAGGGCAAGTATTTAGTGATGTCTCCACAGAAATATTTGTTTCTGAGTCCAGTTACGGGATTAGCCAACATCATATAAGCCTCAAGCCACTGTGAGCTAGTCATGTTTACAACCTGCTCAATTCCTTATCTCCTCTTCCTGCTCTGATCTCCTCTAAGTGTGTTTCAAAGATTGCTAACTATGTGAGGAGAAAATACCAACAAAACTAAACAAAGCCCTAACAGAAATGCTCTTATTTACACAAAGGAAGCTATTTTATCTTCATTCACTAAATTCTGCAAGAAATTCATTGATCCCTAGCTTTTTTTTCTAATTGCAAATATTATACTATCTGAAATATTAACCCTGAAGAATGTTGTTGTCTACGCAAAAAGAGAGTTGTTTTTTTTAATATTTTTATTCATTTATTTTTTGACAGAAACAGAGAGAGATACAGAGACAGAGACAGAGACAGAGAGAGAACTGAACTGGGGGAGCTCCCAGTTCAGCATATGGTTCCGCACGGGCCGGGGCCCCTGGTCCCCTGCGCTGCAAAGTGAGCGCTCAACCCACTGAGCCATCCCAGCTTCCCCAAAAAGAGAGTTTTCATAACTCAGTTTCTCTTTTCCTACTCTTTTCAACTTGAAGTTTTAATGAGGATCTAATATGTAACTCATATGTACTTTGCCAAGTTGAAAAAGAGAGAAATAGCAGAGGCAAATAAGATGAGCTTCCTGCACTCCAGAAGCTCAGTGTAATAAAAGTTGGGTGTTTTGGGGGTTTTTTGGATTTTTGTTTTGTTTTGGGTTTTTTTATACATGACTGCAACACTCCAAGGAAAAATTAAATGTATACACCTATATTACACAGTGCAGACAAAAAGAAAAATGTCACAAATCTCTGCTCTACTAGATAGTAATTATTTTTATGACAACAAAAATTCTAACAAGAGCATTTTGGAGTCTTTATGCTATCATTTACGATCTTTTAAGATTGTTGCCTAAGTAATCTCAAGAATGCCAAACACTTCTGGTTCTCCAAAATATTAAATACAAATGCACTACCAGTTAAGAGTTAAAATTTCCCTTTGCCTGCCATAAAAAATAAGGAAACACACAGGAATAAGTCAAATCTCCAGGTTCTCTCCCAGTTCAGATTATAAATATTAATTCTTATTTTATATGTCATGAGCTTTGCCATCAGAAAACCTCAGTTTGGATACTCTGCAATTTATTGATTATCAACTTTGATCAATTCTTGGAACTCTCTGAGCCTCTGTTTCTTCCTTAATACCTCAAAGGACTTCTCTAAAAATTAATAACAATTAATAATAATTCCCCACCAATCCCTTCAGAGGGACTGCATCTTATTTTTTATTAAACTTCCAACATCAGGAACAGTGCCTCATACATAGAAGATTCTTAATTTTGATTGAAGTAATACTTTACTATATAAATATGTTATTATAAAGAAACTTTTACATAATTTGTAGATTAATAATAGGGTAGTAACTAAATGTAAGATGCCAAGTTAGAAGCTGTCCTTGGACCATTAAGCTCTTATTCTGTCTTTCTCTCTACAATGTGATTTTCCTGATGGAAGAGTCCAGCTACAGTTTTATACACATCAGGAACTCCACATTTGTGTATTAAACTAAAGAAAATTGAGGGGAAGCCGGGATGGCTCAGTGGGTTAAGTGCTCACTTTGATCGAATTCCGACCCTGCCTCGTGGAGACCCATATGCTGAACTGGGGAGTGCCCCCAGTTCGATTCTCATCGGGGTGAGACCCCAGCCCAGTTCCTGCCCTGTGCAGCCCCGCACCCACCTGTGGTATGAAACTATGTGGAAAAACCAATGATGTGCAACTATGGAGACTGTTCTGGGCTCTCCCCTTTCTTTCTGTCTCTGTCTCTGCATCTCTCTCTCTCTGTCAAAAACAACAAAAAATAAATAAGTCTTTAAAAACTTTTGGATGTAAAATGTCAGTTGGGCAATTTTACACAGATAAACTTTCTTCACATTTTGTTTTCAAATGAGTAACTTCTGCTTTGGCATTACAGGACCCCTTTGTAACCTCTGGGAATAACTCTATAGATGGAAAACACTAATTATCAGCCACCCCAAATTTATCAAATTTATTTTGAACTTATTTTTTAGCCATAATTTTATTGAATCCATCTTAACCATTTTTAAGTGTACAAGTCAGTGACGTTAAAAATATTCACATTGTTTTATATCCATCACTATCATCTATTTCTAGAACTCTTTTCATCTTGCAAAATTGAAACTCTATCAATTAAAAAAAACTCTCCATTTCCTCCTGCTCCAGTCCCAGGCAACCACCATTCTACACTGTCTCTGTGAATTTGACTGCTCCAGGTACCACATATAAGTGGGATCATACATTAATTATCTTTTTGTGTCTGGCTTCTTTTACTTAACATAATGGTCTCAAGGTTCATCCATGTTCCAGCATATTGAAGAATTTCCTTCCTTTTTAAGGCTGAATAATATTCCATTGTATGTATATACCAGATTTTGTTTATCCACTCATCTATCAGTAGATACTTGGGTTGTTTTCACCCCTTTACGTACTTGTAAATAATGCAATGAAGACTATATACAATATCTTGACATGTTCCTGCTTTCAATTTTGTGTATGTATCCAGAGGTGGATTTATTGGGTCATATGATAACTCCTTACTATTTTTCCATAGCAACCATACCACTTTGAATTCCTATCAACAGTGCACAACGGTTCCAATATCTCTACAACCTTGCCAACACTTGTTAGTTTCTGGATTTTTAAAATATTACCCATTTCCCATTATAATGATTGTAAGGTGGTCCTAATAACTTTTTTAAAGATTTATTTTATTGTTTGAAAGAAAGAGAGACAGAGAGAAGGGGGAGGGCCTGGAGCAGACTCCATAGTTGTACATCATTAGTTGTGACATGGTTTCATTCCACACAGGTGGACGTGGGGCCACACGTAGCAGGAACCAAACTAGGAACCTCCCCCATGGGAGGTGAGAAACTTCCCATGTGGTTACCAGTCATCCCAGTGGTTATCAGTTGCACCGCAATTTAGCACATGGGTTTGCACGGGCTGGGGCCAGGAATTGAACTCCAGACCTCGTGACTGTGAGACAAGCACTCAACTGCTGAGCTATCCTGGCATCCCCAGCTAATAACTTTTTAAAATAAATTAGTTGGGAGAAGTTATTCCAAAAGCTGATGAAATTAGAAAAAGACAACTTTTTTTCCTAAGAAAAAATGTTGACATAGTTCTCAGCATTTCCAACCCGAATCAGGAGGCATTTTTCTTCTAAGATATCATTTACCTAAATTTTTAGTATATGTGCTGCCGAAGCAAACATGTTATCTAAGTTTTTGATAGGTTAAATTCAGATTGCTGTTAGTGAGTAATAGGACTGAGTATATCCTGTTACATTATGCAAAACCACCCAAATATTTATTTCAGAATCACATGATCTAAGCATGATGGCTGCAAAAACACACCCTAGAAAAAGGGAAGTGAATTAGCTACAGAGGAGAAGGGACTGGCAAAGAGCCTATATGGCTCATCTGAACCTTTACTTACATACACAAAACTACAGTTTCATCATTAGTAAGCTTTGATATTTGACTCCAAACATCACAGAAGATGGAAAATGCAAAACTCCTGGATTTTTTTAAAGTCAAATGTCTTTATCTCATATGTTGGAAATGGTTAGGATGAGGAAGTGAATATAAATCCTCTGTGTAACACTGTGCAAAGTTGGGAGAGGCCTAGCACTGATATATATTAACATTGTTCAATCAAAAGTCTTGGAAGAGAAAGGAAAACAGTTACAATGACAGCTAATTTGATTCCTTTTAACACTCTCTTTCCATGATCATATTTAAGAAGTTCAGTGACAAAAGTTATGGAGAAAGTACCAGCCTGTGAACAGCAGTGTTGTGTGGTGAAAACAGCTTTGGACTTGGTCTCTGAAGAACTGGGTTTGCCACTCTACTAGCTTTTCAATGAGTGAGTCACTCAGTCCACCTGAGCTTCAATTTTGTCATCTATAGATCAGAGGATTTCACAGGACTTTGGTAAATATTAAATAAGATAATAGGTGTGATACAAAATAGGGTCAGGGTTGTCTAGTTATTGTGTAGAGATTAAAGCATACATACCAGGGTTTGGAGAATGTTTCTCAAAGAGTGACTTGAATCAGAATTTTTTATATTCCCTCCAGAAATATGTTGTTTCCATCTCAGTAAATAGCCTCATCATCCAATTGTCCAGATGGATAAGCCAAACCTACCAATTAACCTAGAGTTTTTCCCCTTTCTTCACTTACTGGGTCCATTGGTCCTACTTCTAAAATATATCTCAGGAAAGCCGGGATGGCTCGGTGGGTTGAGCGCTCACTTTGCAACGCCGGGGACCAGGGATCGAGTCCCGGCCCCGGCCTGTGCGGAACCATGTGCTGGGCTGGGAGTTCCCCCAGTTCAGTTCTCTCTCTGTCTCTGTATCTCTCTCTCTCTGTCAAAAATAAAAAAAATAATGAATAGAAATATAAAATAATAATAATAATAATAATAATAATAAATTTCTTTAAAAAAATAATAAATAAAATAAAATAAAATATATCTCAAGTCCAGGCACTTCTCTCTGTCTCCACTCCCACTGCTATATCTCTATTTCTATCTCATCCCTTTCCACTCTATTTCTACTCAGCAGCAAGAAAAATCTTTAAAAATACACATCACTCTTCTGCTCAAAACCTTTTAATGGCTCCTCTTTGCACTTAGAATGCAATGCAAATTCTTTACCATGGCCTGCCAAAAAGGCCCTTCATAATCTGACTCTTGCTTAGCTCTTTATCTTTAGCCTTATACTGCACCTCCAGTTTACTTGCTCCAAGCCCACTGGTTTTCTTACTGCTCCTTGAAAATGCCCCGCATTTTCCCACCACTTGAACTTGCAGTTTCCTTTGCCTCAAATACTCTTCCTTCAAGTTTTTTGTTTTTTGTTTAAGACTTATTTTATTGTTTTTGACAGAGAGAAGGGGAGGGCCCAGAGCAGTCTCCATAGTTGTACCTCATCAGTTTTCAACATAGTTTCATTCCACACAGGTGGGCGGGGGCAGCACAGGGCAGGAACCAGACCAGGGCTTCCTGCATGGGAGGCATGGCCTCTCAAGCCAGGGGTTGAACTTGGGGGGGGGGGAGGGTGTGAGAACCAAACTGGGGGCCTCCCACATGGGAAGCACACCCCGGTTCAGCAGTCCACACGCACCGGGGCCGGAACTCAATCTTTGGAACCCAGGGCTGCAAAGCAAGCACTTAATCCCCTGAGCCATCCACCTTCCTTCAGGTTTTACCTCATACTTCAGGCTGAAATGTCACAACCTCAGAGAGGCTGTCCCTGACCATTATATTTAATGTTGCCCCCTGCCCTTTTAACTCTTTATCATATATTAAGTACCCGTAATTAAGTTGTTTATTGTTTGTCTTCCCCAAAGGCAGGAACTGTGTCTTGTTACCACCGTGTTCATAGCACCTGGCCCAGTGCCTGGTATATAGGGCATTCAAATATTTTTTGAATGAATGAATAGCTAAATGAGTTAATGAAAAGGGGAGAAAAGGTCTCAAAAATATGTTTTTTTCTTATTTTACTTATTTATTTATTTTTTGACAGAGAGAGAGAGAGAGAGAGAGAGAACTGAACTCGGGGAGCTCCCAGTTCAGCATATGGGTCCGCACGGGCCGGGGCCGGGATTCGATCCTGAGTCCCCCGCGCTGCAAAGTGAGCGCTTAACCCACTGAGCCATCCAAGCTTCCCAAAAATATGTATTTTGATTAACTTCCAAGGTGAATCAGTCAGGGAAAAGCAGGAAACAGATGCACACTCAAATGAGAATAATTTGAGTATTGTTTAATAAGAGATCATTTACAAAGGTATGAGGAAACCACAAAGATAATAAAATGCCCAAGGACTAGTAATAGCAGAGCTTCACCACCTACAGTCAGAATGAAGAAAAGTTGGGAGCTGTTACTGGAACCTAGGGGGAGAAGGTCCTAGAGACAGAGCCACCTTGAAATAAGCTTGCCTTTCACTCAAGGGCAGGGCTGGGCAAGACGCTGGTCGCAGTCCAGTGGTGGATCACCAAGCAATCTGGGGGGTGACTGCCTGAGTAATCAAGTAAATAACTTGTGGACCATGACACTTGGAGAAGTAGCCCTTGCCCTGAAAAAGTCTGCTCAAGGGACTTAACCCAAAATGGTTTTATAGAGAAGGACCTATGAGAATCAACCTCCCTCTCCTCACTTCTCTCTGATCTCATGCTCAGAATCCCTATTGGCCAAACAGGAAGGAGAATGGTACTAAGGATAGGTCTCAGATACCATTTTATCAGTAAGGTTTTGTTTTTTCCATTAGGAAAAACTAATATATATATAGTAAAATATTAAGTTGTCTATGCTGGGTGTTATGTTTAAGATTACTTTTTGTTTTTATTTGAGATTTCTTAATTTTTCAGAAAAAAATGGTCATACAGTTTTCCATCTACGGTACTTCTATGAGACCAGTGGTTTCAGTTACCAATGGGAATATCAATCATTGATTCCCATTTCCACAGTGCTATCAACATTGGGTTTTTTTGTTGTTGTTTTTGTTGTTGTTTATTTGTTTTGTTTTTTAAGATTCATTCTATTGATTTTGACAGACAGAGAGAGACAGAGACAGAGAGAGATAGAGAGAAGGTGTAGGGCCCAGAGCAGTCTCCATGGCTGACAGCATTAGTTTTCCATATCGTTTCACTCCACAGCTGGGTGCGGGGCTGAACAGGGCAGGAAGCAGGCTGGGAGCCTCCCGCATAGGCTCTGGCAAGAACTGAACTGGGGGCACACCCCAGCTCAGCATATGGGTCCGCACGGGCCAGGGCCGGGATTCGATCCTCGATCCCTGGGGCTTCAAAGTGAGCGCTTAACCCGCTGAGCCATCCCAGCTTCCCCCTGTTTTGTTTTTGACAGAGACAGAGAGAGACAGAGAGAGACAAGGAGAGAAGGGGGAGGATCCAGAGCAGTCTCCATAGTTGTATGTCACTAGTTTTTGACATAGTTTCATTCCACACAGGTGTGTACAGGGCCATGCATGGCGGGAGCCAGGTCAGGGAATGGGGGAACTCCAGCATGGGAAGCTCACCCCAGTGGGAACTGAACTGGGGGCCTCCTACATGGGAAGCACACCCCCGTTCAGCATATAAGTTTGCATGGGCCAGGGCCAGGACTCAATCCTCAGAGGCCCCTGGGGCTGCAAGACAAGCACTCAACCCACTGAGCCATCCCAACATCCCCTCAACACTGCTTAAACAAAGTCAGAGAACACTAAATAAATAAATTTGACATATGGGAATTTTCTTTTGCAGCTTTTATTTGAGAAAGTTCACTTTTCGGGAATGCTGGGATGGCTCAGAGGGTTGAGTGCTTGTATTGTAGCCCTGGGGTCCATGGATTGCATCCCAGCCCAGGCCCATGCAAACCCATATGCTGAGCTAGGGTATGCCTCCAGGTCAGTTTTTGCCAGGGCGAGCTTCCCATGTTGGAGGCCCCTGGTTCGGCTCCCACCCCGGGCGTGCTTCCCATGTAGGGGGCCCCTGGCCCAATTCCTGCCCTGTGCAGCCCTGCGCCCACCTATGGAACAAAACTACATCAAAAACTAATGTACAACTATGGAGACTGCACTGGGCTCTTACCCTTCTCTCTGTCTCTATATTTCTCTGTCAAAAAAAAAAAAAAAAAGTTCACTTTTCATGGATTTAATTACAACCTTCCTTTCTACCTGTGTTTTGGAGCTTCAGCTCTGTATGGCAAATTAAAGACAAATCAGAAAAACAATAGTGGATGGGAAGATTAACCCAACCAGCCCCACATTGCCTGCGCCTGCCAGGGAGCCAGCGGTTCCCCAGGCTCCAGACATGCAGCGCATACAGTCGGAGTGGGCCTGGGCAGATCAACGGTAGCCAGGCTGGGACTGTGGCTGTTGCTTCTGGTGCTGCTCCTACCCATGCAGATTTATGCAAATCAAACAAATGCTGTAACACTTTCAAGTAAGCCCTCCCACAATACCTCCACTACCCCACGTCCAGCAAATACCACCACCAAGGCTAGTGGTAGTGCTCTGCAGTCAACAGTCAGTTGTCAGTCTCTTCCTGAGCTTGTTCTCCCTCCTACATCTCTACTGTGAAGAGACTCAGACCGGGGAAGCTGGGATGGCTCAGCGAGTTAAACACTCGCTTTGCAGCCCTGGGGACCAAGGATCGAATCCTGGCCCTGGCCCGTGCAGACCCATATGCAGAACTGGGGTGTGCTTCCCATGAGGGAGGCCCCCAGTTAGGTTCTTGCCCCCCCACCAGTTGGGCCCCTGGCTCGAGGGGGCATGCCTCTCATGCAGGAGGCCCCCAGCCCAGTTCCTGCCATGTGTGGCTCCTGCCCACCTGTGCGGAATGAAGCCATGTTGAAAAACTGATGACGTACAACTATGGAGACTGCTCTGGGCCCTCCCCCTTCTCTCTGTCTCTGTCAAAACAATAAAATAAATCTTTCAAATAAAAAGAGAGAGACTCAGACCAAGAAATGTCTGTACTTCTCCCATCTTCTAAACTCATTCCAAATGGTGACTAGACAAGGAAAATACAGGTCTTCGTGGAATCTGCTAATTCCACACCTTATCTTATTGATACAAAATGTTGATGATCTCGTATTTGATTGATTTGA
Organism: Craseonycteris thonglongyai; assembly: GCA_004027555.1. Classification (NCBI taxonomy): domain Eukaryota; kingdom Metazoa; phylum Chordata; class Mammalia; order Chiroptera; family Craseonycteridae; genus Craseonycteris; species Craseonycteris thonglongyai. The sequence goes on from PVKE010010877.1 coordinate 22,151, forward strand.
AGAGCATGTGCAGGACTTGACTAGATGATCGCCAATATTAAATCTGCTGGAGTTTCATGCACAAGATAACGAGAGACACATCCAAAATTAGTTCAGAGATGATTTCCTTAAATGTGGCTTAAGAAGTATTGATATAAAACTACCTTGAAAATGAATAGATTTTACCTTATCTAGAGATAAAGGATGAGATTTGGAACAGATTTAGTTTTCATTTGGTTCATTAAAGCTATAAGGCCATAAAACAAGTAATGCGAAAAGCTTCCATGATTCTATTTATATTAAGCTAACCATATTTCCTTGAGACAAAAATGGGATATTGGGATGACAAAAATGGGATGGGGGTGTGTAATATTCCATATTCATGAAAAAGTAAAACAAAAGTTTTATTACATGAACGTATTGAGCTATCAATTATTTTTCAGTGATAGAACTCATACAAAAATTTAGGTAGATGTAGAGGGGGACTGTATTTCACCATGATCATATTATGAATATTTTTCCAATGAAGTAATCTTACACAGAAAATTTCAGTCTTTCAACACCTTATCATAAAATTTCTCACTCTCCATGACACAATTTTGTTTTACAACTAACGCAGCCCTCACTGTCTCAACACTTAATCTAGATTTCCCCTTTGACCACATGCTGTTCATAACAAAAAATACTCTTCCAACAGGTGTTGTACTTCCTGGAAGACAAAGAATAAACCCTACAATATCACAAAAGTCTTGAAAGTCTAGGCATTTTTTTGCTCATTTTAGAAGAAAATCTTTACCTATCTATCAGGTACAGAAATACTTTCTTTATTCCATGTATCCAAGTGCCTCACAATTGTGAATTTTATGAGGATCCACTTTTTCCCCGCTTTAGAAACCTACACAGGAATACCATACCCAACAGATCTCAAGCTACTGTGTGTGTGAATGAACATTCCCTTTTGTTTTATACCTGAATGCTGTATGCTGTACATCTATTTTGGATTGTGTATTGTATTTATGTATTTATACTTTGATTCAAAGTAACTTCTCATGTTATAAAATTTGTTTGCATTGAACACAAACTGTAAATTAAAAAAATGGCAAAAATAATGTTAAATGTCAACTATTACTTAAATATATAGTCATAGGATGGGAGTACAGCATGAGGAATAGTCGATGGTATTGTAATAGCTATGTGAGATAGCAGATGGGAAATAGACCTGTTGGGGTTATCACTATGTGAGGTCTATAAATGTCTAAGTATTATGTTCTTTTGTATCCCTGAAACTAAAAAAAAAAAAAAAAAAAAGGCTGAAAGAGCAAAATATAAATAAATAAAATTAAGGTCCGATCACACCAGTTCTAGCCAGGTGTCCTTGTAAATTCCCTCATTTTATTTTCTTCTAAAAAAACGGGAATGTGATAATATCAACTACTCTACCAGGTTATTATGAGGAATACGATAATGTATATAAAAGTGAATAAAATTTAAATATTTATGTAAATGTAATATGTTATAGTTCAGCAATACCTAACTAAACTCTCTAACTCACTATTACTTGAGGTTTAATTTGAATTTAACCCATTTCCCATTTAGAAAAAAAAAAATGTAGCTCACTGTTGCATTCATTTAATTTTACATAAACACACTCTTTAAGGCTGAAGTAAATCTAACCGGTTTTCTTTTTTCTCTCTTTTTTTTTTAAAGATTTATTTTTTTTGTTTGAGAGAAGGAGGGAGGGCCCACAGCAGTCTCCATAGTTGTACATCATTAGTTGTGACACATGGTTTCACTACACACAGGTGGATGTAGGGCTGCGCAGAGCAGGAACCAAACCGGGGACCTCCCGCATGGGAGACAAGAACCTTCACCACCAAGCCATCCAGGCAGTTACTAGTTGTGCCACAGTTCAGCATATGGGATTGCATGAGCCAGAGTCAGAGCCAGGGCCAGGGCCAGGGCCAGGGCCAGGGCCAGGGCCAAGGCCGGGAATCGAACTTTGAACCTCACAACTGAGACAATCGCTCAACTGCTGAGCTATCACCGCATACCCCTATCTGGTTTTCAATGTGAAAATAAGATATAAAAACTTAAGAGTTATTTCTAAACAGGACTTGTCTCTATACCTAACGTAACAGAAATGGATATGGTAATCAGTACTTAATAATTTTTTTCACATGTAGGAATGCTGTTTTCTAGGATTTTACATTTTCAGTGATTGAGAATTACTAGATTTTGTAAATGGAAATATCACTACTAAAAGAGAATGCTATAAATAGAATGTCATTTGTTTCCAAAGACTATCAATATACTAGAGTGATGTGAAAATAATAAAAGTGAGGTATCTCATGGCAGATTTTAGGGATAAGGTTAGGACTGCAATCCACAAGTTATCTTGAGATAAAACGCTGCAGCCACAAGCATTGCTGGTGAGTATTCTTGGGACAAACGGGAAATGGATTAAACACTTGAAAGGTGTTTTGTTGTTGTTGCTGTTCTTCTCTAGACTTGCTCAGTATAAGTGGTCTGTAAATCTTCAAGTAGGTATCTTAGGAAACTAAGAAACACACATCAGCTTCTTTGACAATTACTGGCCATAGTAGATTTTCTCCCTATTTGAGCCCCTCCATGCATGGTCAGCTATGAGTGCTTCCTTCTCCAATTCTGTCAGTTTTCCTCAATTTACCCTTCCCATCTCCACTTCTCCTATTTTGACCCCCATTCCCACCTGCTATGGACTAAACTGTGGCCCCACCCGACCCCCAAAATTCATATGTTGAAGTTCTAACCTGTATTTGGAAAGAGTCTTTAAGGAAGTAATTAAGGTTAAATGAAGTCATAAGGGTGGGTTCCTAACCCAGTAGTACTGATGTCCTTATGAGAAGAGGAAGACACCAGAAATTGATCTCTCTCTCCCTCTGTCTCTGCACCTCTGTCTCTGTCTCTCTGTCTCTGTCTCTCTCTCTCTCTCTCAGTGCATACAGAGAAAAGGCCATGTGAGGACACAGCAAGAAGGTGCTGTCTGTAAGCCAGAAAGAGAGGTCTTACCTGACACCAACCAGCTGGCACCTAGACCTTGGAATTCGAGGCTCCAGAACTGAGAAAATAAATGTGTTGTTTAAGTCACCCAGTCTGTGGTATTCTGCTACAGCAGCCTGAGCAGACTAACACACTTTAGCTGTTCTATCCCCTTTCAAGTGTAAAACACACATTCCAATTTTTTACTTCCATTCTACCCTGAAGTATATAAGGGAAAAAAAGATACTGCTTCCTCCTCTTCTCTCAGCTCTTAATAACCTGTTAACTAGACCAAAAGCCCCCATGAGGTCAGGACTTATTCTATATGGCTCATAGCTATAATCCACAGGTGCCGAGCATGGCATAAATATTTGTTGAATAAATTACAACCCATTCAGTCTTGAGAGAAATCTTTGCTCATATGTCCTCTCTCTCCAGTATCTCCAATCTCTCTCCACTAGCTCCTCATTTTCACACATTTGTAGGTTTCCCCATTTAAAACACAACTCACTTAATACTACTGTCTTTTCAAATGTCCTGGTTCTCCAATTTCTTTGAATAAGTGGCTGATTTTTACTAGCCTCATTTCATGCCATTCAGTCCTCCTCATCCCTTTGCAATCTGGTATCAGTTCCATCAACTAGAAATGAATGAACCACAGTTAAGGAGGCCTCCTTTTAAACCAAAGGCAGTCATCCTTTCTCAGCCCTCGCTTTCCTTCATCTCTATGTCCTATTTGGACACTGCTGATAACCCCTTCCTCTCTTAAATTCTCTACTTTCATACAGGGTTAAAGACACTGTATTTCCCTACTTCTATTTCTCACACTGCACCTTCTGTCTCCTTTGGGAATATTCTAAGGCTCAACATTGCTCACTCTTTTTCCCAATTCTCTTTCTTCAAAACTATGTTTAGTCTCTTAATTTATCAGCTCTTTTGCTGATGACTAATGATTGATTGATTGATTGATTGATTTCAGTTTTTAATTTTTTAAAAAGATTTATTGTTTGGGAGAAGGTGAGAGAGAGTGGGGAAGAGTCCAGAGCAGTCTCCATAGTTGTACATCATTAGTTATGACATGGTTTAATTCCATACAGGTGGATGTGGAGCCACACGGGCTGGGAACCAAACCGGAGGCCTCCCACATGGGAAGCGAGAACTTTCTCCGCTGTCCCAGTGGTTACCAATTGTGCCTCAGTGAAGCATACGGGTTTGCATGGCCCAGGGCCAGGATTCAATCCCCAGACATCAAGGTTGCAAGGCAAGCACTCAACCTGCTGAGCTATCCTGGCATCCCTTGATATTTTGACCAGAAAGAAGGACCATAAACCCTTGAGGGACTGACTGAATGAAAAAGGCTTAGAATGAGTTAGGAAGGAAGGGAGGGGTAGAAGAAGGGAGGAAGAGAGAGATTAATGATTATAAAAGCAAGATTTTTTTTTTGTAGAAAACTCCTATTTTAAATCAAACTTTACAGAATCCATGTATTAAATAGAATAAATGGAGCAGCTCTGTTCAAATCAGGGATGGGCAACCTGCTCAGCCTGTTAGCATAACTATCCCCACCTACCCAGCAAAAGCTGTCTACACGCTGTCTTGTTATCTTAGGGCTTCAAGAACCTAAATTTAAAACTTATAGACAAATAAGACCAATGTATTTTTGTTCTTTCCATAAACAATACAATAAATTGAATTATGCCTGTTTTGATAGACTTCTCTGCTTTTCAAAGTAAAGGCATAAATGAATGGAAAAGTATGTTATTCAATTTGACTAAGATATGAACTATGCTATGCACAACACAGGCATCTGGTGGCTTACCAACCTATTCAAATTGCAAGTAGAATACTGTACAGAGAAGGAACTAACATCACCTCTAAAGGGCTAGATTCGCAAATTCATACCGATAAAGTATATGAAACTCCTAAATCTATTCCTCCAGACCCATTCTTTTACCCAAGGGCTAGTATAAAGCATAGCCATTCAAATGTCTATCACTTCAAAGAGCACCCATATTCATCATTTTTACAGCCAAACTGGTTCCCCTCTCCAAGTTCCCCATTTTCTTACAGCTTTGGATTTAATAGTGACTTTCCCTTCTCCTTTTACTAAGCTCATTTAGTCTCCAGTTCTTACAGACATGCAGAGTCAATGTTTCCCTACTTAAACTGTCACTACTTTCATCTGGACCCTCATTGCTTCATATCTGGATTGTTGCAAGTCTAACAGCCTATAGACTATTAGCACATTAATTTTTATGCAATCAAATGTCAGTTGGCTCCATTTTGCCTTCTGACCTGGTTCCTAGATCTAGGTTTTTATCTTTAGTTCAGAGTATAGTATGGGAGAGGAAGAAACTTTCCTTTAACCTCAAGGTTCTTTCAGCTGGTGTAATAATTAAGTCAGATGAGACACATTAACAAGAGAAAATAACTAAATGTAATACATACATACATACATATGCATGGGAAGCCCACACACATGAGAGTCAGATATCCCACATATATGAGCGGTTCAGGGATAGAAATTTGAAATGAGGAACATATGGCATTCTGAACGAATGATGAGGTAAGGCACATTTGGGGCTTCAGTGTCACTGCAGAACAGTAAGAACAAAGGTTCAGTAATTAGTATTTGCCCTGCCACACAGATAGGACAAAAACAGTTATCATTGATAATCTCATTATGGACAAGGTCCCTAATTCAGATTCTTCTAGGTAGTTAGTTGTAGGGGTACAGAAGATTCTCTTGAGCCTACAGGGTCTCAGTTGCCTTTAGCTCAAAATGATCTGCACACCACAGAGACTCATTCTGAATCCCTACAATAGGATGATACAACTTTCCAAACATTAGTTTGCCAGTACTACGAGTATACAAGAGGCACAAAAGCTAAACTTCACTAGTGGCTATGAATTGTTTTCTCATCTCCTCTTTAACCCTTTTCCCGTTTGCCCTGAGAATACTTGCCCATGGCACTTGTGGCTGCAGCATTTAACCTGAGATAACTCACAGATTACAGTCCCAACCTGACCCCTGAAGTTCCATGCTTTGAAATTTACCACACAAAAAACTATTATGAAATACTAGTCATCGTATACATTTCTATTACATTAGGATTAGAGACAAGTTCTGTTTAGAAATAACTCCAAGAACAGTTTTTCTATTTTATTTTCATATTGAAAACCAGTCAAATTTGGGGATGCCAGATGGCTCAGTGGGTTGAGCGCTTGTCATGCAGCCCCACGGTCTGGGGATTGGGTCCCGGTCCTGGCCCATGTGACCCCATATGCTGAACTGGGGGACACCCCAGTTCAGTTCTCACCAGGGCGAGCTTCCTATGTGGGAGGCCCCCGGTTCAACTCCCTCTCTGGGTCTCGGAGGTGTGCCTCCCACGTGGGAGACCTCCAACCTAGTTCCTGCCCTGCATGGCCCTTGCCCACCTGTGGAATGAAACTATGTAGAAAACTAATGATGAGCAGCTGTGGAGACCACCCTGGGCCCTTCCCCTTGTCTCTGATTTTCTCTGTCAAGAACAAAAGTAAATCTTTTTTTTTAAATATATTTTTATTTATTTATTTATTTATTTTGACAGAGACAGAGAGAGAACTGAACTGGGGGAGCTCCCAGTTCAGCATATGGTTCCACACGGGCCGGGGCTGGGATTCAATCCTCAGTCCCCGGCGCTGCAAAATGAGTGCTTAACCCACTGAGCCATCCCGGCTTCCCCTAAAAATAAATCTTAAAAACACAAACAAACAAAAAACCAGTCATATTTGTGTTTATGTAAAATTAAATGAATGCAGCAGCAAGCTGTACTTTTTTTTTTCTTTCTAAACAGCAAATGGGTTAACTCTTGGATCTGACTACTTTAATTCTAATCTTGTTTTGATGCATGGTCTCAGACTGCTATTTACATTTTCCTTTTGGTACTGAAATTATTGTCATATTATTGCCCACCAGTTTTGGTTCTTGTTTTTAATGTCTCAAGGCTGGCCACCAACTTAAGACATAAGACTTTCAGTTCATAACAAACTCGTCAACCTGGTGCTCTTCAGTTGGCACTCTTATCTACTACAGGTTATCTCTCAGTGATTTTTTTCAAAAACACTTTTACAAGGTTACCATGTTGCACAACTCTTAAGCAGAATCATTCATTGTATTCTATGTTAATCATTTCCCATATATATTATGATTTGTTTTCTTATCCCAATTCACTGCAGCATTTTTTTGGCTACTAGATGTCCACCTATTGTCAGGGTCCCACCCCAATTTCTAGAACCAGCCCTGGCTAGACAGAGAGGTTGAATAGCTCTGAGACTCATTACCAACTTACCCCTATTATTAGTCCAGTTTTATCACTCTGTTCTTCAGTTCTAGTAAATGAGCTTCTTTCCAATACTTGGGCTCTAGTTCTGGTTGATACCTTGTGTACTGTTTTGCCTTCTTAACATGCCTTAGGGCTCCAGTGCTACAGAGAAGCACTTGCTACTTCATGTTAAAACTTCCTCATGCCAATTGCTTACTGAAATGTCTGTCAACTGTTGTCCAACTGCCATGTATTTGGGATACAAATGGCATGCTAGACTAGACCTATAGCTGGTTCTGTCAAATCTAGAGCCAGCCTCATCCCAGCAGAAGGGTCTAATCACATCTTTGACCATATCTCTAGCCTTCCCCATCGTGCCTAGCTATATCTCAAAATCAAAGGATATTTAACCTCTTATAAAAAATGATGCCCCAATCAGAAAAGCAGTATTCATGTGTTTTCTGATATCAACTCTCTTGTTATATACTTTTATTAAGTGAGTTAAAGTCACCTTGACTATAAAATTATCAAACTTTCTGAACATCTTGTCCATACTGGGTATTTTATCTTCTACTAGTTGACACAAAATATATGCTGGCCCTATAATATGAACTGCTCTAAATCATAACAAAGCAAAACTTGAAAAGAAATAAAAAGAATTATATCAAATATGATAAAAATGATCCCTACTCTCGGCCTTAGATTTTCTTGGAAATCTCTAAACCATGAGAGCCAAGTGGAGGAAGTGAATGCGCAGGTTGAAGCGCAAAAGAAGAAAGATGAGACAGAGGTCAAAGTAAACCACTAGCTGTGCACCTATGGAAGCCACAGGAGCAGAAATGAGGAAAGCCAGAGGCCAGGGACTGTGGTATAAATTGCTGGACTGCATGCCTAGTGTCTAGAACTTCTCAATGGATCTAAAACATGCATCATCAGATCGCCATGACCATCTTTTGGAGAGACCCATCTTGCTTGTACAAAAAGAGTCCTTTGCTCTGGACCTGTGACATTCTGGACTAGTTCTGTTCTCAGTTGTGGCTGAATGTAACATGCATAATAAATCATCTGCTGTTTTAACTGAAAAAAAAAAAAAAGATCCTTAGCAATTATAATCATAAATTATAATAAGTAAAAGTGAAAATGACTGATTAAATGGACTATCTACTGAGGTTATTTGTTCAAATATCAAGAAGCTACTTCTTTACCATAAAGGTGTTTCCATATTTTCTCTTATTTTTCTTACTCTAGAGAGAAATCTCAGGTGCACTTACTCATCCATTTATCACCTCATTAAATTTTGTAAAAAAAAATCTATAAAGCACATGTGAAATTACAACTGAAAAACAAAAAAGAAAAAACACTGAAGAGCCCTTATTTTGTTCTTGGAAAACTTTATTTCAATTTAAACAAAAAAGTAAATGTTACGAATGTCATTCAAGGAGGGGTGGGAGTATGATCATCCCTCATAGATGTAAACTGGCAACTCCAAATGAAAGACATGATCTAGAAAAGACACGTATTAGTCCAAATTATATTTACCTCCCAAAGAGATCATGAAAATTAGTCAAAAAGATTACAAACAGATTTACATGAAGTCACATCAGAAAAGCTAAGAAAGTGGTGGCTAATACTCTGGGAAATTCTGTTTCCACTTAGTACTCACAAGAATAAATTCTTAAAGATCAGGAATGGGTGGTTTATACTATTAAGTATTAAAAATAATGATATGTACTTTTATTAATTTCATATGATTAGCAGGATTCAAGATGTTATTTAAAATCTAGATGTTGGCCCACTTAGTCATTGACAAAAACAGAAAATTTACATTTCTTTACAGGAAACATAAAAATATGATTATTTGAATTTTGTCTTAATTTACAATTGATAAATCCAATTCTAATATTTACCAAAAAAAAAAAAAAAAAAAGGCATGGCAGCATTGTTACACACCTGAAGATTACAAATAGAATGTCTCCATTAACATCAGCAACAAAGAAATATAATTCAGTTACAGATTTTATTTCTGATTAAGTAATAAACTTTCAGTGCTTTCGTTGAGTCTGCCTTCTGTTAACAATGTACGACTTGTCAGATAACCACATCATTGATTTCCAAGCTCTCCTTCCACCGTATTTTCCCCCTTTAACTAAGATGTACCTAGAAATAACAAGACCACTCAGAATAGCTGTGATGGCCTTCAATAACTTTGTTTTACTAATTAGTTGACCAGTGAAGGCTAGTATGAAATTATCCAATAGTGTTTGATTTCAGAATTACTAATAACAGAATCATATACAGAAATCTTGATCAATAACCTACTTACATCTTGTAACAAGTTATCTTTCTAAACAAACTATTTACAAATGCAAAATATGCAATATTGTTTAAAATAAATATACAATATATATTTCCTACATTCTCGGACAGGCTTAAAAATGAGGTAATAAAAACTTAATTGACTAAACCTTTTACCATTCTGGAAATGGCTGAGGGAAATGATGGTGAAAATTTTTTCTTAGGTCTTTTCATGTTTGAATGCTTCTGAGTACTTCCTTTTCTACGCTGAAAAATTTTGTAAAAAATCTTTAAGTTTTGTTGGATAGTCTGTCATCACCCCAGTTGCTCCCAAATCAAAAGCTCTTTTGTATTCTTGTTCTTCGTTTAATACCCAAACATACACCTGAAAATTAGAAGCATGAGAGGTATAAGAAAGGTTGATAACTATTTTAAAAATACCATTTATCCATTACAATCTCAGCACACTTAGAAATAATCTTTTAAACCTGCAATTTTAAGAAATCATTGAACCCTTTAAAATATTCCACTTTGCTTAGTAAATATCCACTGTCCTACCCCTTGTCCTTAGCTATTGTCACCTATATATAAGTGGACGCTAGTTACTAAAATACCAATGTTTTCTTGTTAACTGTAAGGAAGAGATTGTCTTCATATGTGAACCAGTAAAGCAGCATCATCAGAGTTGGGACCAAATTAAGTCAATTAAAAGTTCTTTCCTCTTACACTTGTCTATACTGGTAAACTATGCTATTTCCAAAATGCATCATTCCGGAAATTTACCTGGATGCCTCGGGCAGTGAGGTGGTCAAACAAAGCTTTTCTCATTAGCAAACTAGAAAAGAAAAGCAGAACAGATTTAGGTACTTCTTAAGCCCTTTTACAAAGGACTAAAATTAGTCCTTAGTCCTAACTTAGTCAATTTAGAGTACATAATTCCTAACTGAATTTAATTCCAATGCTTCAGCAATATAAGCAATGGCCTCAAATAATAGCTGCTGTTGAAGTATTTATATCATAACTACTGGATCTCTTTTCACTGCTGGCTGCTTGCTGGTGAACCACCAGAACCTCCTTTCCACTCCTTGCTGCCACTTGATCAGAAACCCATTCTTATTGAAGCAGCTCAGTGGCTTCCTCACCTTCCCTGCTGGAGCGATTGAGTAAGAAGTTGGGAATTCTTTCTAAGTTTGCAAGTTAAAATAAGGCAGTGAACTTCAGTCAGGTTCTATAACATCATAGTTCATTTATAGAATTGAGTTACCTAGTCTTTCTTAAGCTAACTTAGAACCTAATGTCCATTAATCACACTATCATACATATAGAGAAAAAAAGGATTTTTTAGCACCAAATAACTGACTTCAATGTGAACTTTTAGGAAACAAACAAATCATTTGAACAAGATGGGAACTGATTGTACTGTTAAGTTATACAAATAATTCCTTTCTGTTTATAAGAATGATTAAGTAACAGAAACTAAAAATCACATGCATTTAATATCAATTAAAAATTTATCCTTGAAAACTAGAAATTAAATCAGGAATAAAGCAAAAAATAATACACCTTTCGGCATAGAGAGAAGATGAAACTAGTTTTCCATCTCTTTGAAAGAGAAGTTAAGTTAAAAAAGGTGTGACTAAAGACAATTAAGCATTAAGGTCCCATTTTAAAACAAAATACAGCACAATAACTTTACTACGGTTCTTAACCTAAAAATAAAGTCAACATGTCTTAGAAATTAAGGCATTTTCTTTACAATAGGTGCCTAACCCATAGGTAGAGCTCCCTGTCTGCTGTTAAGTCTTGGTGCAGATTTTTCTGAAAAATGTGTCACTAGTCAATATATGTTTTATATATACTGCATTGCTAGACACAATCAAGTTGTTGTCTTCAGGCTGGTGGAAACAGCAAATAAGTAGAAGGGAATGGTTATGCATCCCAGCTCCGTTACTGACTAGGTAACCCCAAGTAAATCATTTATTTAACTCTGGGTAGGTCGGGTCGGTGCTATTTTCTCTTGAGGTTCAGTGAGATTGTCTCCCCAGATTCCTCCTAAGGCTTTGCAACTGGTAATTAAGCTAGTTTTAAATGATTCATACACATCCATCCATGTGTATGGTTGGTATTCAACACATTATTACAGATTACATGTAGAAAGCTTGCACTAAATTATGAGCATAGTATTTAACAGATATAGCTAAAACAATAACTTATATATCAAGAAGCTAAAATTCTTACATATCAGACAGCCAGATGAGGAACTTTTGACTTCTGGACACCGTGTGTGGTTCTTTTAGCCTGAGGCAAAATAAAATTTGAATTAGAATCACTGGTATATATCAGTGTGATAAAATAAAACAAATTCAAAAACAAAAAGTGCCTTGCACTTAGTATGTGCCCAAAAATATTTGTAAAAGGGCAAAAATAAATTAAAATAAAGCCTGTGTGGGTTCTCTGTATTCACTGATTTCAGGTTAACTTTTTTGCTACCACTATTCAAAGGTTTAAAAAAAAAAGAAAAGGTTATCTTTCCAGAGACCCTGAGTGCCCAGGGCTCAGATCTCTTTTTTGGTGAAGCCTTTCTCTTGCTTTGTCTGCTGTAATTTAGTAGATATTATTAGGCTTAAAGATACAACCAAAGTTTATTATGCATTAGAAGATATTTGGGATACTAATAAGACAAAAACACATCTAAAAGCATGTTTTTTCTTTCCCTTTCAATATCTAAAGACCTAGGCCCCAAAACTTTTAAATTATCTTTGCTACTGAAAAAGTCAAGCATACTTGACCTTTAAACCTTGTTGAGTTCCTTCTTCAATCTTTTTGATAGTAGAGCAGCACAACTATGGCTGTGCCCATAGGAGATCTCTGATTAGCCTCTCTACTATGCTGACTACTTAGCTTCTTCCTAAATTTAACAGCACACAGTGATATTCAATCTCCCAGATCTTCATTTCTTGTTTTCTTTCAAACGCCATCTCTCTATACTCTTAGTATAATTCTAAGTCTCCACAGTTAAATTAATTGTTTTCCCTTCTCTCTGAATTCAGTATTTATTATATGTTCTCTAAATAAAATCGTTTTCCCTCCTAACTCTAGCCAAGGTGGAAAGTCATGGGTACAATTTCAGAAATCTCAGAGATGCAGTATCTCAAATACTAATTACTTCATTATAACACAAATTATTATGTTTTCTTAGGAAGTACCAATTGTCTTCTATTTAAAAAAAAATTAAAACACACATTATCTTCTACCTATATTAATCCATAACCACTTTTTAGAGAAAAGATAAATTCTATGAAATTTGTTCATATACCTATATTTCAATATTTGTTTTTAAAAGGAACATAGAGATAACCTAGAGGACATAATAGTCCATTCCAAGCCAGAGGAGAGCTAAGTACTTTAGGAATAAATGGTCCCATCATTTTAATCCAGCAAATGAGAGCTAAGTACTTTAGGAATAAATGGTCCCATCATTTTAATCCAGCAAATGAAAATCATTTCTTTGTAAACAAGAAGTGATAATCTGTTCTTTTGTCTGAAAAATACAAAGACTGCTAATAAGTATAATTGGGAATAGATAAAAATGTTCATCACTAAGAAACTCAAATTGGAAAACAAGCATGAAACACAGATACTGAGTCCAGGGTACTGACCAAATTGCTTTCCTTACCAATATTTTCTAATAATAATTTTCTAGTATTAAAGTTTGATATTTTTTAAGTTCTATTTGGGGATGAAAAAGCTTTCATGCAGGTGAAATCATTTAAGTGATATCCCCAGGAGCTCCAAATTCCTTTGTGATGACTCAGTTATTATTATAAATGTATAGTTAGAAATCACATCTAACGGTGCAGGATCATGAGATGATGCTATCTTTCTTGAATAATAATGATAATTAAAAAATGAAAACTATCATTTACTGAGTGCTTACAATTTGCCAGGCAATGCTAAATATGTACATAATTTTAAAATTAGTTTCAGGTGTACAAAAGAACATAATCCTTAGATATTTATAGACCTCACATAGTGATAACCCCAATAGGTCTATTTCCCATCTGATATCTTATTATTCCCATCTGATAGCTATTATTATAATATATATATTTTATCTTTATAATAAATTAGTGTGTAGAAAGCAAGGCTCTGTACTCTGTAGAGAAGTTATATAAATATAAAAGTATTTTATATAAATTAATCCTATCCTTTTCTTTCTCCCAGAGTTTTGGGTCGCTGTTGTAGTGGCAGTTTTTCTTCCTAAATATATTAATACTAGGGGTGAATCTGGAGTTTAATGAAATTTGAGCTGTGCATAGTTGTGAAGTAGAAAAAAGGGAAGTTGAAGGGCAACTGCTATTAGATGTTAGAATAAAATAATTACTAAGCTTCAACAATTAAGTGCAACTCTTTTTGCCTGACTTCTGAATACACAGGCACGGAAAGCCACTGTTACCTGAGATGGGTCCAGATTAAAAAGGAGTATTCCTTTATTATTCATTTTAGAGAATCCATCTTTATGTCAAAAATTATGTTAATAGATCAGCTAATCAAACATGGAAATAACTACAGCAATCTATTCTTTATCACTGATATTGACATTAATAAGCTTTATCTTAATCCATCTTGATAACTGATACAAACAGGTAACCACTTACTTCAATATGATAGAAGGCATTGGTATTTCAAAAAACTGTTCTCGAATGGGCACAAAAGGCAAGAGGCCAGTGAAAAACAGGCCAAGAATTAGCAGAACACGTTGCAGACTAAAGAGTACAGGAATATCTGAATTCTAAAAGATACAAACAATATTACATGTTACTTTATGAATGCTCAAATAGAGGATTGTTTCACAACCCTCAAAATTTCCCAACAAACAACAGTGCCAAAAATATGTATACAGATTTTAAGAGATATTATCTGTGTATTACTTTTCAAAGTTGAATTAAATTACAGCAGCAATGTGTAATATGACATTCGCTCAAAAGATGGCATTAATCAAATGAATGCTAGCATCACCATGCAACTGGCAGGCCAGTCAAAGAAAATGGTGGCAACCCGATTATTGTTGAAGGAGTGCAAGACCATTTTGAAGCGGTATTTCAAGTTTGAGAATGTTGTGGAACTACAACAATGCAGGCTTGAGTATGCAAGAAAACCTCTAACACGCCTTACAAATGCATGCATTCGTAATAAATTTAAGACACTTGGTAAATTTGTACAAGTGGACACTTTGGTTAATGTTGCTCAAGCAGTAATTCACTGTAATCAGAAGTGTCTGGAAAGTGATGGTAACCACTTTGAACACCTTTTTGTAATTGCACCATACAAGCAACTCAGGAAGGTATCATTAACTTTGGTATATCAGTGCCTTACAGCTGTGTTCGTGTCAAAGTGTGGCGGTGTCTTAATGAGTGGCATCATTATTGTTGCTGAGTGGTTTTGTGTACCATCATGGGAATATTGGAGCTTAAATTAGAGTAATGAACAAACACTGAATTTCTTGTTAAACTTGGCAAGAGTGGAAGTGAAATCACGGACAATGTTAGTCCAAGTTTATGGGGATAACACCATGAAGAAAATGACAATGTACAAATGAATTAAATGTTTTTCTGAGGGGAGAGAAAGTGTCACTTGATGAAGAGAGGTCAGGGCAGCCAGTGATGAGCAGAATTGACAAAAACATTGCAAAAATTCATCAAATTGTGTGTCAAAATCACTGGTTGACTGTAAGAAGCATAGCAGACCCAGTAAACATGAGTAGAGAAACAAGAAAATCTTAACAGAAAATCTTGGCATGAGAAAGGTGTGCACAAAAATGGTCCCTAAAGAGCTCACTGATGAAGAGTTGAAGTTTGCCAAGACCTTTTGAAGAGGTGAGATGATGTCTGGGCCATGCTATCACTGGTGATGAAACATGGATGTACCAATACAACCCTGAAACAAAACATCCAAGTGCACAATGGAAGTCAGCCAATTCTCTACCACCAAAAAATTTCCATCAGTCCAAATCAAGAGTCAAAAAGAGGGGAAGCCGGGATGGCTCAGTGGGTTAAGTGCTCACTTTGCAGCACCGGGGACCAGGGATCGAATCCCGGCCCTGCCCGTGCGGAACCATATGCTGAACTGGGAACTCCCCTAGTTCAGTTCTCTCTCTGTATCTCTCTCTCTCTCTCTGTTAAAAATAAAAAAATAAATAAAAGTATATTAAAAAAAAAAGAAAGTGTAATAACCTCCTTTAAAAAAAAAAAGTCAAAAAGATGTTGCTAACCTTTTCTGATATCAGAGGAATTGTTCGTTATGAATTTCTACCAAGTGGACAGTCAACCAAGTGCTGCAATGGCTGCATAAAAATGTTAGATGAAAATGACCGGAACTTTTTTGCCAATAACTTTTTGCTCTTTCATCACAATGCACCAGCTCACAAGGCACAGTCTGTGAGAAAGGTTTTAGCCAACTGTATTGGAACACCCTCCCTACTCACCTGATCTGACCCTTAATGACTTTTTTATTTATCCAAAGATAAAGAAAATATTGAAAGACATTTTGATGACATTCAGAACATCAAGGGCAATATGACGATGCTCTGATGTCCATTCCAGAAAAAAAGTTCTAAAATTGCTTGAAGGGTGGACTAGGCACTGGTGTTGGTGCATAGATTCCCAAGGGGAATACTTCGAAGGTGACTGTAGTGATATTCAGCAATGAGGTATGTAGCACTTTTTCTAAGATGAGTTCGCAAACTTAATTGTCAGGCCTTGTATACTTAGTATTACAGTTTTTTTTTTTATAATTATTTTATCTTCAGTGCATATTTATTTCTATTTTACTTTTGACAGATAGAGAAAGAGACAGAGACAGAGACAGCTAGAGAACCGAACTGTGGGAACTCCCCAGTTCAGCATGTGGGTCCTGCCTGGGCCGGAGCCGGGATTCGATCCTCGGTCCTCGGGGCCTCAAAGCGAGTGCTCAACCCGCTGAGCCATCCCGGCTTTTCCCGAGTATTACAGTTTTAATACAGTTTTCTCCTTTCTTACAATATGTATACATTTTATTTTTTATATCTTTTTATATTTATAGAGAGTAATTATTTTTATCTTCAGTGCATATTTATTTTTATTTTACTTTTGACAGATAGAGAGAGAGACAGAGACAGAGACAGCTAGAGAACCGAACTGTGGGAACTCCCCAGTTCAGCATGTGGGTCCGCCTGGGCCGGAGCCGGGATTCGATCCTCGGTCCTCGGGGCCTCAAAGCGAGCGCTCAACCCGCTGAGCCGCCCCGGCTTTCCCTGTATACATTTTTTTGGCACGCTCTGTATATGATGATTAAAGATCTGGGTGGTGAGCATACAATGCAACACATGGGTGATGTATTATAGAATAGTACACTTGAAACTTACATAATTTTACTAACCAATGTTACTCCAACATATTTAATAGAAAAAAAGATTCCCAAGGCTGTAACTTGAAATTTGCTAAAAGTATTCCTTAAATTATTAATATCCAAACACACCACAATTAGAAATAGCTAGTCCTTGACAAATAGGTCAGGATCTCTTGGAGTCCTACAGTTTTTTAAAAGATTTATTATTGTTATTATTTTTATTGTTTTTGACAGTGAGAGAGAGAGATACAGAGACAGAGACAGAGAAAGGGAAGGGCCCAGAACAGTCTCCATAGTTGCACATCATTGGTTTTTCCACATAGTTTCATTCCACAGGTGGGTGAGGGGCTGCACCAGGCAGAAACCGGGCCGGGGTCTCACCCCGGTGAGAACTGAACTGGGAGCACTCCCCAGTTCAGCATATGGGTCCACATGGGCTGGGGCTGGGATTCGATTCTCGGTCCCCGGGGCTGCAAAGTGAGCTCTTACTTAAGGTGACCAGACGTCCCGCTTTTGGCGGGACAGTCCCGCTTTTTAACAATTTGTCTCGCGTCCCGCGGCGTTTTATGAAAGTCCCGACTTTTGGAAAGAATGCACGACAAGCTAGGGAACGGCGGGAGATAGACCAAATTTTTAATCAAGAACCCCCTCCTCCCCGGTCAATGGTGTTCCGCTTTACCAATGTTAAAATCTGGTCACCTAGCCTTAACCAACTGAGCCATCCCGGCTTCCCTTAACCAACTGAGCCATCCCGGCTTCCCTAGAGTCCTACAGTTTAATTAATGATATTTAAGTTTCTCTATTCCCTAATCTCTGCTTTTGCAACACCACTTCTGTCTATTGGCGATAGTGCTTATCACTAGAGAGTAAACATACCAAATCCGATGTAACAAGATAAAGAAATGAAGATATGAAATATTTAGTGAACTTACTCCCATTTATAAAATATATAACTATAGCTACACCTAGATATATTTATATATTTTTAAATAGGATATGATATAAATGCAAATATATATACAGACATATATTAATACTTTTGCAAATATGTCATCTTTCAGCTACATTATAGATCAAATAAAAAGGATTTTGTAAGCTAGTCCAAGAATCTAACCACCATTTTAAGTTTCTATTGGAAAATGTGTTGAAGGGGATGCCAAAATGGCTCAGCAGGTTAAGCCCTTGTTTTGCAGCCTGGGGTCCGGGGATTGAGTCCTGGCCCCAGCCCGTGAGGACCCATATGCTGAATTGGGGCGTGCATCCCTTGTGGGAGGCCCCAGTTCGGTTCCTGCTCAAGAGGTGTTTTCCATGTGGGAGGCCCCCACCCTAAACAGCCCCACATCCACCTGTGTGGAATGAATCTATGTAAAAAACTTATGATACACGGCTGTGAGGACCACTCTGGGCCCTTCCACTTCTGTCTCTCACTCTCTCTCTTTCTCTCTCTCTGTGAAACAATTAAAAAAAATGGGTTTGAAATCCCAAAACTCTTAGATGCAAGCTTCATCTATATATGAACTCTTTTCATCTTGCAAAACTGAAACTCTATAACCCTTAATTAACTCTCCATATCCCCATGTCCCTAGCCCTGCCTGTGTCTTTAAAGCAAATAAAAATTATGATAAATTTAACTTTCTGTATAAAAGTAACATATTTTTTAAATGCAAAAAAGCTTATTTTAAATATTAGCTCTAAATTACCCACCTCTTTATTGTAAAAATATATATATGTATAGTAAGTATGTTTGAGGATTTCTTTTCCCCCTATGTTCTCATGCTGCTTTGTAGTACTTTCAGCTTATTTATATACAGGTGTTTCAGCTGCAACTTGCAAATATACAAGTCCCTGAAAAACCATGATAACTGTAAATTCAAACACTAAGACTCACAGAGCATATGGGAAAAATAGGGTTAGGGGCTAACCCTCAAAATGTATGCAACTTTGGAACCAGAGAAATTAATTAAATTAAAAATAGTAATTGGTACTTATGGAGTGCCATGTAAAAGGCTGCTGGTGGGGGAGGGCATGGAGCAGTACATTGGCATACCACTGGCATAACAACTGGCTGCAACCCGTATCTTTTAAATAAGAATATCTGGGATGGAACCTAGGCATTAGTATTTTTTGTCACTGTTCAGGAAATTCCAACATACAGCCAAGGTTAAGAACCACTGACTATCCAATTAAAAAATGGGCAGATGACCTTAACAGACACTTCTCTCAGGAAGACATACATATGGCCAACAGATATATGAAAAAATGCTCTACTTCACTAGCAATTAGGGAGATGCAAATAAAAACCACAATGAGATACCATCTTACACCTGTTAGAATGGCTATAATCAACAAGACAAGGGATAACAAGTGCTGGAGAGG
>PVKE010010878.1:0-14301 GCA_004027555.1 Craseonycteris thonglongyai
TCTTCAGTGTATAGTTATTTCTATTTTACTTTTTGACAGATAGAGAGAGAGACAGAGACAGAGACAGTTAGAGAACCGAACTGTGGGAACTCCCCAGTTCAGCACGTGGGTCCTGCCTGGGCCGGAGCCGGGATTCGATCCTCGGTCCTCATGGCCTCAAAGCGAGCGCTCAACCCGCTGAGCCGTCCCGGCTTTCCCTTGTTTTTTTTTTAAGATTTATTTTATTGTTTTTAACACAAAGAGAGGCAGACAGAGAGAGACAGAGAGAAAGGGGAGGGCCCAGAGCAGTCTCCATAGTTGACATCATTAGTTTTCCATACAGTTTCACTCCACAGGTGGGTTTGGGACTGCACAGGCAGGAACTGGGCCGGAAGACTCCTGCATAGGACCCGGCAAGAACTAAACTGGGGGCACACCCCACTTTAGCGTATGGGTCTGCATGGACTGGGGCCAGGATTTGATCTTCGTGCTCTGGGACTGCAAAGCGAGCGCTTAACCCGCTAAGTCATCCCAGCTTCCCCAAGTTTTAAGAATTTATATATTATTTGCTGATTACATATGTCATTGCTCAAATAATTGGTATACTATAAGGCAAATTACAAACTTAAAAAAATAAGAAAGGCATCTTCAGATTGATTGTAAGCAACCACTGTGGAGGGTGATACAATTTAGTTTTCTCCCGCAGCACCCTCACTGATTACAGGACCCTGATTATAAATAAAAGATCTCTGTACAGTCGACGACTTTGGCCATGAGTACACCTGACATACCCTGCCCTCACTTAAGACGATGCCATCAACTTATATACTCTACCTATTATACATTTTCACACCAAAAGGGCTCCTCTGTGAAAAGTTAAACCCTATTACAGTTAGATTTCAGTTCATAAAAAAGGAACAGACAGATTAAAATTAAGATGAATGGAAAAGCAGTTCTGATTGCATAAATAACTGTTTATATCATGTGTTAGTATATGGTCTGGAATGACTTTCTCCAAAATATCTGGTGGTAAACTCATGTCAGAAAAAGATAAAATTTCAGGACTCAAATGTTTAATGACATAAATCATGACTTGGGATGGAGTTTCTGGTCCTAAGAATTCTGAAACATCTCAATATCCATTTATTTCAGTAAATAGTGGAAAGTCTAAAGAAGAAAAGTATCTGGCTCAATCTTCAGAAAGACATGTTTACATATTCTGCAATTAAAGAGAAGAACAGTAGTTTTAAGTTGTTTGAATTGTATTACAGAGCCCTAGGATCTAGATTAATAATTTAGCCCCTGCCAGATTTTGAGCAGATTCCATTTTATTTGCAACTAAATTTTGGCAGAGTTGAAGAATAAAATTAGTCATTACTGTGAGCACATTGAAACAGATTTAGAATACATAGAACATTTTCTTTTGTCTGTATCATCCTTTTAAATTTCCCAATTGTCATACCATTTCTGTGGCATGTTTAATATTGTAAAATTAATATGCAGAAGTACGTTGTGGTCCAAATCAATTTGGTAACATTAATTTGCGTTGCCTGTATCCATATTTTAGGAAAAAGCATTAAACCAAGTGGACTCCTAAAAGATGACAAAGAGGAAGCCTTGAGTCTAATTTTGGCTGCACAAACTGAAATGTATGAATAAAATATGTGTAAAAATTCTGGAAGGAAATTTATCTTTGATTCAACACAGTAGCTTAAAGCCCTTCTTTTAAAAGAGATTGTGGTTATTGTTTTAATGGGTAAAGTATTTCTGATTTGCTCATTTGCAGGTTGAAAACATTCTAGAGAACTCATTCACAACAATGTGCAAATACTTAACATTGCTGAACTGTATAATATAAAGATGGTTAAGATGGTGAATTTTATGTTCCTAGATTGAACCACGAAAAAATAAAGAGATTAGAATCTAAGGACTAGCATGCTAACTTTCCTGATGCTCCTATTTGTATATTTTAATTAATTTTAATTTCAAACTAATAGCAAAACTGTAGTTTGCAAACATTAAAAAAAATGGAATTACACATAAAAGTAAAAATAAAAATACAATGCTACTTCTGAAAAATTATAGAATTTACCCCTAAATCTATAAATATTATTATTGTTTTTCTCTCTCAGTAGTATATCTTGGAAGACTTACATTTATTCAGGCAACAAGAAATTATTGGGTTTTGAGCATCTGCTTTGTAAAAGACGTGCTTCACCTGAATGAATGGATGTTACAGACATGAATAGGACAGTTTCTACCTGTACTTAGTATGTTACAAAACAGATGGAGGGGAAGCCAGGATGGCTCAGTGGGTTAAGCACTCACTTTGCAGCGCCGGGGACCCAGGATCGAACCCCGGCTCCGGCCTGTGCGGACCCATGTGTTGAACTGGAGAGTGACCCCAGTTCAGCTCTTTCTCTGTCTCTGTATCTCTCTCTCTCTCTCTTTCTCTCTCTATCAAAAACAATAAAAAAAAAAAAACCAATAAAAAAAACCCAAAAAACAGATGGAGCCTCTCCCCTTCTCTGTCTCTGTCTCTCTCTCTCACCTTCTCTCAAACAATAAAGTAAATCTTTACAAAAATAAAAAGATGTATTTTTTTTAACAAGGTAATTTTGATATGACTTTTTAAAAAAATGCTGTCCAATAACTTTTTTTTTTTTTTAGTTTAGGCTGTACAAAACAACAAAGTGATTAGACATTTATATACCTCACAAAGTGATAACCCTGATAAGTCTATTACTAATCTGACACTGTACAGACTTATTATATTTTGATTATATTCCCTGTGCTGTACTTTCCATCCCTGTTACTATTTTTTTTTAAATTGTGGTTGACATTCAATATTATTTTGTATTGCTTTCAGGTGTATAGCATAATGATTAGATATTTATATGATTTATGTAGTGATCCTTCCAATAAAACTAAGTACTCACCTGACACTATACAGTCTTTACAATATTATTGACTATCTAAAATTTTTTTATTTTTATTTATTTATTTATGTTTGACAGAGAGAGAGCGATACAGAGACGGACAGAGAACTGAACTGGGGGAGCTCCCAGTTCAGCGTATGGTTCCGCACTGGCCAGGGCCGGGATTTGATCCTCGGTCCCCAGTGCTGCAAAGCTTAACCCACTGAGCCATCCCGGCTTCCCCATGACTATCTAATGTATACTGTACTTTATATCCTGAAGACTATTTTGTAACTAATAATTTGTATATCAGTTTGTTTTCTGTATCTATGAGTCTGTTTCTGTTTTGTTTGTTTTGTTTTTTAGAGTCTATATGTAAGTGAGATTATATGGTATTTATCTTTCTTAGTCTGACTTATTTCACTTATTATAGTACCCTCTAGGCCCATCCACGCTGGTACAAATGGTGAGATTTCATTTTTTTTTTTTCTGACAGAGTAATATTTTATTGTATATGTCTACCACAATTTCTTTATCCTTTTCAAATTAGTGTTTTGGATTTCTTTGGCTAAATACCCAGGAGTGAAGCGGCTGGGTCATAATGTAGTTCTAGTTTTAATTTTTTGGTCTCCATACTGTTTTTCATAGTGGCTGACTCAATTTGTAATCCCACCAATAATACACAAAGGTTACCTTTTATTTCGGTTTGGTTCAAATGCACATTAAATTTCCAAAAGCTCTAATTTAGGATATTCAGGCCTAGATTTTGATCTTGTTACACTGCATAAATAGTTAATGGTGTAAGTATATGGACCAGCCAATACATCTAACCAGGAATTTCTTTGTCTACATAAGGTGGACTAGAATGTTATGAATTTTAATTGGTTGTTGGTTGAGTTCAATGAACTAATATAAAGTCCAAAGAAGAGCATGTGGCATGTAATAACTGTCCAGTAAATATTCGCTCCTATTAATTATTCTGAATGCCATATTTAGAATTTTATTATCTGGTTACTTCCTGTGTGGGCCTTAACTTTCAAGAATAATTAACATTTAAATGATGACATTTATTTTTGTGCACTGGTATAAAAAGACATTTCCTTTTTCAACAAGTTATATAAATAAATTAAAAACGTTTTCACCTCTTACGTAGTTTTTAACTCTTTAGTCCTGCAATTTATTTTTCAAATATATATACTGTCAAACTTTTTAAAATAATCATGGTTCTTCAAAAACATTGACGATAAGTAAATGTTTAGATGGTTTGTCACTGCAAGTAAGTCCTTCTAGTTTGTATCTTTATGTTATATGTAGGGTATGTGTGTGTTTCCCTAGGCCAGGGGTGGTGAACCTTTTGGCAATTGAGTGCCAAAGCTTATGAACTAAGAGTATACTCACTCGACTCGTGTACCAACCCATCGAGTGAGATAGAGGTATAGATTATTTTTATGTCTATAAGAGCATAGACAATATTTTAAATGGTATTTACAGCTCTGCATGCCGAAATAATTGCTCCACGTGCCACTTTGGGCATGCGTGCCATAGGTTCGCCACCCCCACCCTAGGCGCTTTAAAATGATTCAACTCACGTCTTCAAAAACCCCTTGCCCCAAGGAGACACTTGCGTGTTTTAGTATACCTGTTTATTATATTTTTCTCTTTATATGGAGCTTAAATTCTTTTTGGCTCAGTTTCACATTATTGCTTTTAGCTCAACTAAGTTTTTGTGTTATCATTCTGTTGAGAGAGTAAAAAATAAATATGCATTTATTTAGTTATATATTCATTTATTTATTTTTTTCATTTACTACACACTTTCAACCCCTCCAGGTACATGTGCATAAGAATGGTAAATTCCTATAGTTGTTTTAAGCATTCTGTTCACTTATCGCATAAGACATTTCATCGCTCTTCAGCATTGGGTTCTCGAGGGTACTTTATTTATAAATGATAGTCGAGGAAGCCGGGAATGCTCAGTGGGTTAAGAGCTCATTTTGTAGCCCCAGGGACTGAGGATTGAATCCCTGGCCTGTGTGGACCCATATGCTAAACTGGGGAGTGTCCCCAGTTCATTTCTCACCGGGGTGAGACCCTGACCCAGTTCCTGCCCTGCACAGCCCTGCGCCTACCTGTGGAATGAAACTATGTGGAAAAACCAATGATGTACAACTATGGAGACTGCTCTGGGCCATCACCCTTCTCTCTGTCTCTGTACCTCTCTCTTTCTGTCAAAAACAATTAAAAAAAATAAATCTTATAAATGATAGTCATTTTCACTTTTTAGTTTCAGGAAAGTTTTTATTAAATCTCCATAAGTATTTCTGCATTGTTTTCTTCTTAAAATTAATGTAGGTGTGCTAACAATTTGGAATTCTCAATGGAAAATAAAGAGAATGTAAATATTGCTCTATGGTAAAGATAGGTTATAAAAAGAAAAGGGGAAACTATTAGAAAGGACTATCTGATTAGAAGCTTTTTAAATCTGCATATATGTTGAATATGCACATCATTTAATATAGAGACAGAAATGTAACTCTTTTGCTACTCTTTTGCTAGAGGAAAATATCTGTGATTTAGAATTTTATTTTTAGTCTCTCCCCACCACACCTGACATTTTTGTTTTTTTAATTTGAAATACTGATCTCTCAGGTACTGTAGCTTCTTAAGTGGCCTAACAAGACAATTCAGATGACTCCACTATATTCCTAAAATAGATGATTTCATATATATATATATATATGTATATATATACGTGTGTGTGTGTGTGTGTGTGTATATATATATATATATATATATATATATATATATATATATTAGTTCATTAATTACCCCACTATTCTAAGCTAGTGAGCAATATATCTAAAGTTACCGTAAGTTTTCATATGGAAAACCAATGACAGAAATGGAACTTCCTGACTTCCTTCAATGTGATCAATTCCTCAAGCCTTTTAAGAAAAGTCCTTGTGAGAGTTCTGTCTGCATCAGATTCCTATTCTACTTAAGATGTTAAAAGCCACAAGAGAAACTCAACCCTATCCTAATAATGAGAAAAAGCCAGATAAGCTCATAAAACCACACTCTGACGGCTGACAAGTCTCTCTTAGGAGAGACAGGAAAAACAGAGATGTTTTCTCTTTGAAACAGTGTAGGTGGCAGCCATAAAAGTGGAGAAGCAGAAAATAAAACAAACATAAATTACCATAAGTTTAAATGCCAAGGATGGTCTAGTGTGATGATGTAGATGTTGGTTTAGATGTAGTGGCGTAGATAGTTGTGTCTATGACCCTTTAACCACAGATATAACAGTCTTCAATGACTTGATACATCTTGTACATGAGCTTCCACCAGATGTGCATGAGAAAGTTTGGGTTCGGGGCCGTGTACCTGAGAGAGCTTTCCTCAGTGTACAGGTATACAAATGGTGATTGACTTATAGCACAGGTACAAATTACTGGACTCTTCTTCCCTACGAACAAAAGCTATCTGCCACCAGGGGAAGGGCAGACATATTTTACATAAACCCCCTCATTTTCAGCCCCTGGAAAACCTTGGCTACCACTGTTTTATTTGGGGGACTTATTTACAAGTAAATGTCTGAATAAATACATAAATGTGGAACAAGAGACAAATTTTCCAAGAACCCTTAGTTTGCTAGGGCTGCTGTAAAGCCATAATAAACTGGGTGGCTTAGAACACCAGAAAATGATTCTCTTACAATCTCTCTCACATTCTGGTCATTGGGAGGACCATGTGCTCTCTGAAAACTCTAAGGAGATTCTATTCTTGCTTCTTAGTTTCTGATGGTTGTTGCCAGCAGTTTATGCTTCTTATTCATAGAAACATCACTCCAATCTCTCCCTCTGTCATCACATGCTTGTCTTCCCTCTGTGTTCCTATCTCTGTGTCTCTTCTAAGGACATTAGTTATATTGGATTATAGGCCCACCCTACTCTAGTACGATCTCATCTAAACCCAATTAATGTTCCCACCATAGGAGCCTCAGAACGCCCTCACTGCTCTCCACTCCTCTCTATGAGCTCCAGCACTCCCCATCCTAAGTAGATAAATAAGTAAATAAATAAATAAATAAATAAAACAATAGTTTCAGTGGTTTCAATAAAACATTGGCTAAACAATTTAAAAAATTTATAACACCTTTAAACTAATAATTAGAAAATATTGCTGACAGAAGTTAAGAAGATATAAATAAATGAAGAGGTGCACTGTGTTCATGGATTGAAACACTCATTATTTTGAATAGCCATTTTTTTAGAATAATTAAGAAGCTGATTTTAAAATTTATTTGAAAATGCAAACGATTTAGAAAACGAAAACAATAAACTTGTCTGATTTTCAGACTATTATAATGCTATAGTAATCAATCAAGTGTGGTACTGTCATAAAGATAGACTGATAAATCAATAGAATATAAGTCCAGGTATATATATTTTAACGTATGTGATCAATTCTTTACAAAAAATGACACAATAATTTAATGGAGAGCATCTTTTTGAGAAACATTGCTTGGCAAAAGTAATGACCTCTGACTTAATTTGCAGCATATCCAAAAATTTAACTTGAAATAGACTAAATGTTTAAACTAGTACTATAAAACCTCTAGGAGAAGAAATAGCAGAATATTTTTTTTCACCTTATATTACATAAAGATTTCATAGATATGATACTAAAAGCATAAACCTTAAAAAGTTGATAAATTAGACATTATCAACATTAAAACTGCTCTTTGAAAAACATTATTAAAAATAAAAACAAGGAAAAACGTTATAAAATATTTTCAAAGCATATTTCTTTTAAATTATACCTCTGTAATATATCAAGAGCATTAGATCTCAACAATAAAAAGACAACCCAATTTCATAATGATACAAAAAATATATTTGAATTTACACTTCATTAAAGAAGCTATCTCAATTGCCAATGAGAACATGTAAAGCCTCTCATAATCATTAGTCAGTAGTGAAATCCAAATTAAATATAATGAGATATCCCTACATATCCACTGAAAAAGCTATAATAAAAATGGTCAACAATATTATGTTCTGGCAAGTATGTAGAGCAAATTTACTTATATTGTATATTGCAGGTGATTTCTTGTAATGTTAAATATACAACTAGTATGTGACCCAACAATTCCAAAGTAAACATGAATGCATGTCCGCACAAAGACTTACTTGCTAATATTCGTAGCAGCCCTAGCTATAACTGTCTCAATAGAAAAAAACCCTCAAAAGTGTACATACTTGTGAATGAATTAAAAAATTGTGCTATAGCCAACAAATGAAATATTATGCAGCAAAGAAAAAGAATAAGTAAATTACTGACAAATGCAACGACATGGATGAATCTCCATGTAGCATAGTGAAACAACACTTAGTATTCACATGCTATGATTTTTTTTTATGTGCCCTTCTGATAGAGGGAAAACTATAGTAACAGAAAACAAATGAGTGGTTGTCTAGTTCTTAGGGCAGAAAGAGGCATTGAATGTAAAAAGGCAAAAGGAAAAGTGTTAAGGTGATAAAACTTTTATATATTGTTTATTTTTATTACTATTTTCTTAACAGTTTCAAGTGTACAAAAGAATGATTATACATTTGTTTACACATCTCACAAAGTGACAACCCCAATAAGTCCATTAGCCATATGACATGTTACATAGCTATTACCATGCCATTCATTGTATTTGCTATGCTGTCCTCTATATCCTATGACTATATACATATATTTTTTAAAATTAGAGTTGACATTCATTATTATTTATATTATTTTCAGCTACAAAGCACTGTGGATAGGCATTCATATAATTTATGAAGTGCTCTCTCTAATAAGTCTAGTGTCCATCTGACACCATATTCTATATATTGTAATGTTGGTAGTTATATAACTCATTAAACTATACTGTTAAAGATGGTAATTTTTATTGGTGTATACAATATCGCAGTAAACAGTTTTAATAAAAAGTTTAATTTATATGTTAACTGCAACAGAAATACCTGGGGATCTAGGGTTTTCCAGCATTCAAATTTTGGGCCCCAAACAGACCTATTAAAAAAATCTGAGTATGGTTCCTGAGTAGGTACACTTTTTAAAATTATCCCTCCAAGCCTCTGCTCTAATATAAGCATTTGTTTCATTGTTCTAAGCTCAGAGTTGCCTGCTGAACTTGTTAAAGGAAATCAATTTACCATGTCTCACTGGGACTAGATATAGCCACCCCTTTTATTAATAAGTACAGAACATTATTATATAATTCTCTTCTTGCATCAGCTTTGAGGACAAAGCCATTGATTTTGATGTACCAAGCAATAACACAGACTTTTTTAGTATCTCATTGGCATAAATAATGTGACTAAATTTGGGCATAAGTACTTTCAGGGATATAGAAAAGTTCACAGTCAAGAGCTTCATAAAGATCCACTCAAAGGCTTGCTGGAGAAGTAAATTTAGCAGTTTATTATGTTTAGGGGTCTCAGGTGAATTGAACACATAACACCTGTGCTCAGCGGTCTGCTGGCAACTTATGTTTGCAGGTGCAAAGCAAAGTGATAGCTTTGATGTTAAGTTTATTTATGCTAATATAGACTATGCCTAAGTTTTACTCTTTATCTGGGTAATTCCCTTTCCACTGTCCTTATACCATTTCTTTATGATAAGAATTGTTTTTTTTAGATGATAATAAATGAGGAGTCAAGTTATTTTTGAGAATTTTAAACTCTATATATGGTTAACGCAGCTAAAGCACTACAAATTAAAATATATTGTCCAAAAGCGTTGACTTGCAGCATGGTGCTAGGGAAACAAAGATGTCAAGAAATCCTGCTTTTAAATTAATTCACATTCTAGTGGTAGGATAGAAAGCACAGTCTACAGACCAGTACCATTCCATTGTGTTACCTCAAAACCTTTGACATAGATAGAAAATACCAGAGGCCAAAGGCATAATGGAACTTTGTTTTTCCAATAACAATGGATTTATTAGAAAAACTAAATTGGTAGCTGTTTTCTTTCAGCACAGATCAACAACATAACTTCCATAAGAACAATACCATAAAATGCTTCGGATTTAAAATTATAGTCACAGCATCATCTCACTTATATGTGAAATCTAAAAAAGTCAAATTGTTTGGAGCAGAGATTGATGGTTGTCAGAAACTGGGATGAAGGGGAAATGATGAGATGTTGGGTTGGTTAAAAAATACAAAGTTGCTTTTATGGAGGATGAATGAATTTTGGAGATATAATGTACAGCATGGTGACAATAGTTAATAATGCACAGTATATACTTGAAATTTGCAAAGTAAATTTTAAGTGTTCCTACTTTGAAAACATAAGATAACTACAAGTATGTGAGGTGTTAAATAGGCTAAGCAGTTTGATCGTGGTAATCATTTTATAACATATTTATATCAAAATAGCATTGTATGTTGTGAATATATACAATTTTTATTCTTCAATTATATCTCAAAGTTGGTAAAATAAAATTATAGTCATAAATGTTTACATGCCATTGAATATTATGTAATATAAATTCTAAATATCATTTGAAAATAATCTGTAGCCACAATTACTAAATTTTAGTAGTCATAATAAAACCTGAACAAATGTGAGGCATCCTTATATTTATTTTTTCTGTAACTTTAATCTGAGCCATTTTTATATCTGTAACTTAATTTTGTAACAGGGTAACAGGACAAAAATTGCTAAACAAATTTGTCAAGTTAATCTCAGGTAATTTTCCATTGTACAGCAACTGTGATTTGACCAAACAGATGGCCATCCTGTTAAATTCTAGCAAATGTCAGCCTTGCTTGACAAGGGTGACATTCGCTTGATAAGAGGCCCACATATCTTCATGTTCTTAGCCTTAGTCTTTCACTTTTCTGCCTTGGGCATCACATAAGGTATAGCATTTAAGTCCATGTACTTACGCTCTCTGCTCCACAACTCATGATTGCTGACAGTTATGTGAACACCTGACTTAAAATAGCATCATCTTAATCACTTGCAGATAGATAAATAGCAGAGGGAGAAACATGAATCTTCCAATACAATGTCATGCTTGAAAAAGTAGTGTTTAGAGTTGTCCTTAGCAACCAAGCTAGTTTATTTTTCTCCTTTCAGGTACAAGTTATATATCTGCTAAAATAGAAATTTTCTATTTTTCAGAGAGCTCTCGCCCTTTCTATTTCACATACTTTTTCTTCTCCACATGTGATCACTCACTCTACCCTTAATGTTTACCTAGCATCAGACTTGGTCAAAATAAAGATTATAATAAATCATGACAAATTAAATAGTATTTCTCACTTGTTATTATTTACCATTGTTATATTATTAGAAAAAATACTCTGTTGTATTTATTTGATAGATTTTTATCAAGTATTTACAAGGTTGGACAGTTACTTAACAAATCTAACAATTAACAACAAAATAAAACAAAAACATTGAATCTTTATATTCAAAATTAAATATAAAAAAAGTTAAGTTTTCTTTGTTTTAACAATAAATGAACTGTATTGGTTACAGGTTAAGCCTAATGAGGATTACTACACCAATTTTTGTCCTGATATCTTCTCAAACATTTGTAACAATAATAATACATTGTAGACATGAATATGTGGAAACAAAACAGCTTTAATCTGGGGGTTATATTATAACCTATAGACAAACTGTGTTTTATTAAGTCCAAAACTTCCAAAAAGTGTTGTGAGAGTTAAATAACAGAAATGCAACATTGTTAAATAGCCATTTGTTTTCACATTAAATGTTAAAACAGACTTTTATATCATCTTCCTTGAAAATACTACATGTACATTTAAAATGTTCCAGTTTAATTATGTAAATATCTTATACCCAGGGATGCTGGGATGGCTCAATGAGTTGAGTGCTTGTTTTGCAGTCCTGGGGTCTGAGAACCATCTCCCGACTCCAGCCCATGTAGACCCATATGCTGAACTCAAAGGGGCAGCTTCCCATGTGGGAAGCCCTGGGTTAGGCTCCACCCTGGGCTTGCCTCCCATGTGGGAGGCCCCTGGTTGACTTGGTTCCTGCCCTGGGCAACCCCATGCCCACCTGTGGAATGGAACTATATCAAAAACTAATGACATACAACTATGGAGACTGCTTTGGGACCTCCCACCACTCCCTCTCACTCTATCTCTGTCAAAAACAATAAAAAAAATAAAAAAATTTAAAAAATAATGTATACCCATTTCCTCTTAGACAATGAATAGTATTAAGTAATGTGATGTTAAGTATTAGAAATAGTTTCAATAATAATTTCAGTTATCTCTACTTAAATTTAGTCATGCTAAATATTCTGTGAAGTTGAACTCATGTTTATTGATCTTTCAGTTTGTAATCCCTCATTCTTCTTTCCATTCCAAAATGTAACATCCAGAATAATCTCCTTAAACTTCTATTAGTATAATTTTACTTCTTTTTCTGAATGTAACAAACGTGTGCTAATCAGAAAAAAAAATGCATTAAACATAACACTGTGAATGGGAACCAGTATCTAGATTGTGTCTAGATATTGTATTTATTAACCAAATATTTATTAGATATCCATTACATATTACAGATGTAGTCAAAACAATACTGACAAGAATACCTCTCTAAAATGTCTTTTGTCATTTTATATGAGATCACCTTGTAAGTGAAAGTATCCTAAGAAAAGTTTCATTGGTTCTATTATCTTATGCAGAATATATCCTCTGTCAAAGATTTAAATCATTTTAAAGGGTGAAAATATCTCTTGGGTCAAATTTTTCTTAATAGCTTATGCATATGCTGCCTGCTGCATAAGATTTTAGAGATGTTATGAATCTGTAGAAATATATGAATTGTTCTAGGCCCTAAAATATCAATAAGTCCAGTACTGCATCTGATGAGGAAATACCAGAAAAATTCAAATTAACACTCTACACAATGATTTTCTTATACTCCAAAAGTTGAAGGTTATGAAAGTCAAGGCAACACTGAGAACTATTCTAGTTTGAAAGAAATAAGAGAGTCATGACAAGTGAATGCCATGGGTTAATTCTGAACCTGATCAAATTGCTGCAAAGAATAATATAAGAATAACTGACAAAATGAGTGATATCTAAGGATGAAATAGCTATAAAGTATCAATGTTAATTTTCACACTTGTGTAGTGGTTATGTGGAAGTGCTTACTTAGTTACATGAGACACTTTTTAAAGAATTTGGGGGTAATAAGGCATCAGATTAGCAATGTATAAGCAAGTGATTCAGAAAATAACCCCACAATCTTTGTGTTGTACTTGCAAATTTTCTATAATTTTAAGTTTGTTCAAAAACAAAGCATTAAAAGTGAATAGCATTTTCACACAGTATCTTAATAATATGTATTGTATAATTACCTTTTATTAATATCTTATTTAACCCTTTTAGAATATCCTTTCCTTCATTGTCAAATACATACATATATATGTCTATGTTTTACTGTAGACTCTATGCATTTTAAGATAAATTATTCTTATAGTCTACTACACACATATTTAATGCTTTTGAATATAACCAAGTAGATTTTATAAAAAAAATACTTCCAAATTCAGAGTGTTATCTAGTCTTACATTTTCTGTGGTTCACAGGAAAGCTATAATATAATCCTCCTGCAGGGAAGGATATATATATACTCAAAGAGCGAAGAGATAACAGATAATGTATGCAACCAAATGTAACCTTTATTTTGTGCATTTATGGAATTATGGAAACTGAAAGTTAGAAAGGACCTCAAATAGTCTTTAATACAGTGGCTATTAAGCTTAAATAACCATGTGCTATTTTCCTCGGGATAAATCCTTTATGAAAGCTTAGTATATAAAGTAGTTAAAACCAATTTGCCCTGCTCAGGACACAAATGTATGCCCCAGAGCACTATGTGCTTGGCTTTTTAGTCATTCCTAAAGAAGACCCTTGGCAATGAGAAAAGAATCCCTAGAAATTCATATAATACGATTTAAAAACCACTATTCTATACCATTTCATATTTGATGTATGAATCCTCTCTACAGCCTATCCAGGACATAAATATATATTTCCTAACTTGGTTTTTGACAGTTCCAGTAAAGAGAACTCACTAATTTCAAAGACAATCCACTCCCATTTAGATAGTACAAATATCTGTCACTGAAAAGACCCAAATAACTAGAGAAGCCACCTTTGTAATGAAAGTATCAATGTGATCTTCTATTATCTACTATCACAAGAGTAATAGAAGCCAAAAAAGAGATATGGCACAAAGTGAGGTCAATAATAAATCCTGCTTTGGTTCCAAATGCATTCTCTATGTACTGCATTATGGCTAAAATTAAGATAAATAAATTTATATGCACATATATGTTTAAAAAATGATAAAA
>PVKE010010878.1:14401-41605 GCA_004027555.1 Craseonycteris thonglongyai
GAGGACCGAGGATCGAATCCCGGCTCCGGCCCGGGCAGGACCCACATGCTGAACTGGGGAGTTCCCACAGTTCGGTTCTCTAACTGTCTCTGTCTCTGTCTCTCTCTCTATCTGTCAAAAGTAAAATAGAAATAAATATGCACTGAAGACAAAAAGATAATTTCTCTCTCTATAAATGTGAAAAGATAAAAAAAAAAAAGTTTTAAAAAATGATAAAACAAGTTTATTAAAGTTTTAATTAATACTAGCAAATAATTTTATCGTCAACGTTTTTTATATTTTATATTTTGGAAATTTCTGTTCAATTTTGTAACATTTGAAAGGTTATTTATCAATTACTATTGTGTATTGACTCAGAGGCAGGTTCTAAATCATGCGATTGGACATACAGCAGAGGACAAAACAGAGTCTCTGCTTGCATGTTGACTAAATACTAAAGGCAGTGGACTACTTAAAGCAGATATTTTACTAAACACATAATGTAAATTATAATTTACTTACCTTAGAATATATTATATGTAGATTTAGTTATTTTAATATATTAACTTCTTCATTATAATAATACTATCACACTGTATATTTTCACAGTAGACATTATATCTTTAATACCAAGTGTTATTATATATGTTACCTCTGAGAAGGTAAACATTTACATTTGCATTCTTATGGTTAATTCCTATGTTTATTCTTAATAATTTTAGTACTCTCATGTCAAATAGACATGTTATAATAAATTCCAAAATAATTCATTCTGTTTTGGGACTTACATATTTTACTAATAATCCTATGCACATCATTGAAAAATAAGAGAAAATAAATAGCATGTAATAAATATTTCAAATCATCTTTTATTTTAAAATTTGTTAACTTGACAGTTACTATGTCTAGAAATATGTGAGCTCTTTGCTATAGATAAATAATTTATTCATATAATTTAACTGACTCAAAGTATAATATAGTTTTAGTCCCCCTTGATACTAAAAATTTTAATGATCAAAGATGAGAATGGGAAAAGAAAGGTATTTTATTTTTAAAATAACCATTATATTAAACTCTCTCAAAAGACCTTCCAAAAGGAAAAGCAATTAACAAATGAATTGACCTAATTTTATAAGCCACCTAAAACTAAATCTCTTTTCTTTGATTGATATCTAAGTCTTGCTCTTACCTTTATACTCGTCCCTAGAGCTGGGTCTCCTTTTTCTTTCTTTTTTTCTGAAATATTGATTCTTATAGTGTTTATACTATGTATAAATTATGTTTAAGTTCAGTTAAATTCTGGTACTTCTTATTGAAACCCAGAAAAAATGCTATTCTTGCTCAATAAAGAAAAATTCTATCCATATTAATTAAATCTGTAAATATAAAATTATTTTTCACAACTGTTTACCAAATATTTCTGCATTTAATTCCTGCATCAATCACACATTATCTTTATGGATTACTGAGTAGTATGTATATGCTTTAGAAATGCTATTTTGGAACATTTAAAAGATTTTACAAACTACAGTTTAAAATATATAGATAAATGAAAGACATTTAATGGTACTATATTCATTAAGTAAATTTGATATTCCAGTTTTTAAGAAAAATGGTATGTTTTCAAAAATCTCAGCCTATAATAAAAATGACTTGATGTACAGTTCAATATTAAAAAAAGAAGAGCATTCATTTTTTAAATGAAGTGAGCCTCATAGTCATATATATTAGATTAATGTACCAGTACAATTCAAGGACTCAAGGTTCCAAGCCTAATCAGCAAAATGGGGCAAGGCTCAAATGTATGTCCTATATGTCATTACATAGAAATTATCTTTAAAATGTACAACATTTCTAGATAACCGTACATGGCTTGAATTATAACGCTAAATTGATCCAAGCCTACTAGAAAAACATCTGATGAAAATATTAGTAATTGGTGGATAGAGTCTAGCGACCTATTAATTTATGCTTTGTAGTTAATTAGGCAATTACATTTTCCTCAGTATTTCTGGGTAAATCTGGCTGCATCTGTCCTTCAAACTTCATTTTGATAACATGGTATAGTGGCAATTTTGATACAAAACTGAAAATCAATGGATGAAACATTTATATCACGCTTTATAATTTACTTCAAAAGAACAGTCTCGGTAGTCCTGTTAGTTATACCTCATATGAAATTGAAGACAAACATCTAGAAGCCACAGAGAAAGTCTTAGAACAGATCCTTCCCTCATAGCCCTCAGTAGCAAGTGACACTGCCAACACCTTAATTTCAGGCTTCGAGAATTGTGAGACAATGACTTCCTTTTATATAAAACACCCAATGGGTACACTAATACAATATGGCATCATGTCAGTATAAATTTGAAAAAAATCAAAGAGCTCTAGTATTGGTCTAATTTAATGGTGCTTAGAAGATGGACTCTGATTAGAATTAGTGTTCACTAATTTGCTATAAACATTTTTAAGTCAAATGCTTTAAAATAACTAAACTTTAGTGAAAATATCAAATTATTAAATTCATTTGCAAATATTTCAGAAAACATGTTATAGGTGTAGAGTGCTATGAAAATATGGTCAATGAAATTTAATTTATTTAACATAACCAAAGTTTCTCTGCAGGAATAATCATTGAAATGAGAAAATATGACTTATGTGTTTTAATAAGAAAGAAAAATGTAACTTCTTCCTTTGATTTGCCTAACCAGTAATCTGATTCCAATTTAGAAGGTGATGAGATTTAGCTGTTAAATTTTGGAATCCAAAATACAACTATTTAAAATGGGTAGTTTCAATGAAAATCACACATTTTCATTTTGTGCCCAGTTGTCAAATACTGCTGACTTAGAATCCACCTCCTTGTTCTAAATACTGCAAGAGACAGTGAAAATGCAATGTGCAATATATTTTTTATGTAAAACGTTTTACCTTCTTTTGTAATTTATTTGCTTATATGCGTTGCTCCTCAATTAAATCTGAGCTCCTCAAAAGAGTGAGTGTCTGCAAACACACTCAGGATTCAGTGCTTGATAAAGGAGAAATGGGAAGTCCTGAATAATTGGATAGAGAGAACTGGATAGAAGAGCACTGTGAAGAAAAAGCCATGTACTCTCAAGGGTACTGCTTTGTACTGCTTTTTCATTTCCAATTAATTTCTTCCCTATATCATTCAGGGTTATAATTTTTAGTTATCAGTAACCTTTATGGTGACCTTTTATAATCCAAAACGCACTGTGATACATTTGTTCCTGGAAATACTGGAAGATATTATTACAATAGCAATTGGTTGACCTCTGTAAGGTAATACATTGTGAAACTATGTATCAGATATGTGAGAGGAAGAGGCAAGAAAGAGGTAAAGGCAAAGGGTGTGGGGGTATGGTGAGGGGGTGGAGGTAAAACATCTTTTGACCTTCTACAAAGAATATTTTATTATTCTGGTTCAACTCAAGTTAAAATTCTATGCTATTGTACAACTTTTATTTGTGCAGTTCTTCCACTTCTATGTGTGTGGCTTAGGTAACGAGCAGCCATGGAACAAGTAATGTACTAGACTTAAAACTAAAAAAAATGTTGTTTATTCACTATCTGCTAAGATGAAATTTCAAATTACACAGATTATAGTCAATAATGTCTCTTTCAAAACTAACAAGGCAAAATTAAACATAGGCTATTAAAGTTACTAAATATATTTTAAATAATCATAGTTCCAAATTAATATTGGATTTTAGTGTTAATTATTTAACTCACCTTTATTCTGTATATAAAATATAGTTTATCTATGAAACAATATAAGGTTTTTATACTTAAAAAATTGATAGTGTAGGAAATTTTACTTCATACAGAATTCACTTAAAATAGTTTCTATTATTGCTTTTGACAAGGTATGCAAAATAATGTCTAGGATTAAGAGTACAGCCTCTGTAATTGAAATACTTGTATTTCAATTCTGATTCAATGCTGATTTTTGACCATTAATAATAATATGATGCTGGTCATGTCATTGAGTGCCTCAGTCTCAGTTTTGAACAAAATATAATAATAGTACCTATCTTACAGTTGTTTAGTATTAAATGAAATAATATCTATGACATTTCTAGTATAGTGCTATAGGTACCATAAAACACTTAGCTACTACAATTATTTAGAACTATATCCATCTGATTCTATCGCCAAAGTGAAAAATATATGCTATGCTTCTTTCCGTTTTTCTAACTAAATATTCAATTATTAAATTTCACTTTGACTGGACATTTGTAATGAAGTGGTGGCAAAAATAAATCAGCATGACCTCACACTGGAGTAGGAGTTAGCAAAGGACATCTTTTTGTCTTGTTTGACGAGGTAGAAAGAAATTGATTATGATCCTTATTTTCCCAATTACTCCCTCATGCTTCTCCATAGATACAGAAACCTAATATTTAGCTCTTAAAATGTCTTAACACAGCTGGCTCAAAAAACTTGAGTCAGTTGGTAGATGGAGAGGTGGGGAGGTAGCTTTCAATGCTAGGCTAAGAGAACCAGAGGGTTGTTGTTGCTTCTCCCCATCGAAGCGGGCACATTTTCTAGACCTGGTCCTGCACATTAAGAAGGTGAAGTCTGTCCACTACAGCTATGATATCCAGAACCACAACAGTGTCCACAAGTAAGGGTTAATTTAGACGTTTTTCAGTGCTTTTCTCATGTTCAGGTATTACCTGACAAACAACTAGTGAGCCTCAAAAGTATTCCATCTTGCATAAAAGCTAAGATCCACCCAAGAAGTAGCAAGTGCTCCCAACCAGTTCTGAATACCCCACCTACCTCATAAACATTTTGGGGTGTACTTCAGGGGCACTCTTACCAAAGAACATTAGACATGGCACCCTTTACTATACAAAATATTGCTCTAATGTTGGATCTCAGTGCAGCAATTCAAGGCAAACCCAAAGTTTGTTTGTTTGTTTGTTTATTTATTTATTTATTTTTAAGCCACAGGGCTCCATACACAATTTATTCAATGACTTCATAAAGCTAAGACAGCAAAATATATAATGTTTTCTATTCTATAAGATTTGCTCCAAGCTACTTACAGCAAGGCTAGTTTTTAGGAGCTGGCAGCCTTTCCCATAAAAAAAAAAAAAAAAAAAAAAAGAATTGACAGTTATCCTGTTCCATAATTAAACAGATGATTATAGTACAAAGAGGTGTTCTGTGATTGAAGTCAGTATGGGGTATGATCGCAGCACTGGTGAGGCAACAAACTTAAATTACTGTAGTGGGCTCTAGAAGAAAAAAAAAGAAAAATGGGAAAAAGAAAAGCTTTCTTCTAAAGAGGTGTTGAGAGATCAATCTTGAAGTAACTGTGAACAGCAGGATAGCAGCTTTCAACCATGAGAGTTTGAAAATCATTCTCGGAGGCAAGAGTAAAGGTCAATAGTTTTAAATTGAGACAGATTTGGGTACAAATTTGGTCTTTATCATTTACTATATATGAAATTGAGGTCATCCCATATCTTCTAAACTTTTATTTCTTTATCTAAAATATTGAAATAATCATGTTTCATTATTAAAATTAAAGTAATCCATACTAAAACAAAACAAAACAAAACAAAGCAAAAAACAGGTGGGATACCTGGATAACTCAACATATTGAGTGATTGCCTTGCAACCACGAGGTCCAGTGACCAAATCTCTGCCCTGACCCGTGCAAACTCCATATGCTGAACTGTGTGGAAACTAGTAACCAACAATATGGCAGCAAAGCTTCTCACCTCCCATGTGGGAGACCCCTATTTGTGTTCCTACCCTGCGTGGCCTAACATCCACCTGTGTGGAATGAAACCATGTCACAACTAATGATGTACAACTATGAAGACTGCTCTGGGCCCTTCCTCCTTTTCCTTCTCAAACAATTAAACAAATATATATATATATATATATATATATATATATAAAGAGGTCATAAGATAGGCATCCCTCATTGTTGTCACAAATAAACCAGAAAACCTTAAAGCTATCTAGAGAGATAGTTTAAGGCAGTGGTTAACCACCTTGACCCTGGGGATAGGATTTCTAGGTCTGATTCCTGGATCTACCAGGTACAAAATTGCCTTTTAGCAATTTAGTTAATCTCCCATCTATAAAATAGAGATGTTAGTAGTTTCTAGTGTTTATATAGCTATGGATAAAATGAGTTAATATGTGAAAATTTAGAAAATACTTGAGGTGTTGTAACCATTTTTTCAAAATTAAGATTATACATATGCATTTTTTACTCCATTTCAGAAATATATAGGTTTGAATTTAAGCCACTCCTGCCTCCTCTTGCTATAATGAACTATAGCAGGGGTGGCCAACTTTTCTGTATATAAGATCTACTTTTTATCTTAAAAGTGTGTCACGATCGACTTGTTGGCCACCCCTGAACTATAGGATTAATTACTATCCCCGTTGCTATACATTTCAGTCTACTTATTTGCTTTATTTTTTCTTTCATCATTGAAACTGTCTGGAATTTCCTGACTGTAAATGATTTTTAAAAATTTCCCCTGTCAAAGCTAATTTCCTATTCAGCTACCACTCTGTATTCTAATTTTCACAGCACAAATTCTTTTAAAGATTTCTTCATCTTGCTCCCATTCTTCACTACATTCCATCCTGTCTTACTGACCTTTCTACTCACTAAGTCCAATTAATGTTTTCAAATTTTCACCCTGTCTGATATTTCAAAAACATTTTACACTTGATTATATTAGCTAGCATAAACCACCACCTCTAAAAAAAATAATAACTTTAACAATAGTAATGAAAATAACAACATATTGCCTAGGTTTATTTGATATTACACTCTTCTGGCATTATTCTTCCTAAGCAGATATGGCTTCAGGTGTTAGGTAAGCCCTGATACTAAATACGTAAATATGTGTATATATCTTAGTTCTCTCATTTGAATTTTAGCCCCATATTCCCAACTGCCTATTTGTATGTTTCCATGTTCAACAGTGAATTTATAGTGTCTTCCTCTACTGGCTTCCATCTGAATGAACCAAAGCAATATCCATTCAATTGCACAAGTTGGAAACCTGGGAGCCCTTTAAAATGCTCTTCTCTGTCTTGTCCCCTTATCAGTGAAGTCTGATGTTCTATTGATTTTACCTCCTTAATAGCTCTCAAATTTTGCATTTCTCAGCATCTTCTCTGCCAGGATCACAATCCAAACTTTCATTATCTGTTCCCCAAATTAGTGCAACAACCTTCTAAGTGGTCCCTTTTCCTTTTGTCCTACAAATCCTTCTTCTTCTTCTTCTTTTTTATAGTATAAGAAAATCAATCACTTGATAATGCAAATGCGAATGTGTCTTTCATGTTTATAATCTTTCACTGGCTTCCTCCACTTTTAACTATACAACAAAACCCACCCTTAGCTGGTTTCTACCTCACTCTCCATCGTTATCATTTAACATTTATTTTTCTTTCTTTTCACTGTGATCTTCCTGCATTTCTTCTAGTGAGCAATACTGTTCCCTTCTTTAGACTATAAAAGAACACTGTTCCATCTGCCCAAAGCATTCTGTCCTTTTTATAAACTAACCAGTCATTTTTTAGATCTCAACAAAAGATCCAAATTTTATGTTTAGGAAAATACTGAGAACATTAATCTAGACTAAGATATTTTGTTTACAACACATTGTATCTGTCCTTGATAACACATATTATTTTTAATATTTTTAATAACTAACTCTTTCATTAGACTATATATTTTGACAACAGCAAAATGGTATGTTTTACTTATTATTCCTCAATTTTTTAAAGTTATAAATCTCCAATTTTGGAAAGATTTATAAAAGTCATTTTATTCTAGTTTTAGAAACTGTCACTCTGGACTCAGTACTCTGGACTAAGTATAATTTCATGTTAATAGTTGAAAAAAAATCACAAAATTTAAAACATTAAAGACAAAACCCAATAAAACTATGTCACTTTAATTCGCATTAAATGCAATGTCTAAAATATTCTTATAAATTAGAATGACCCTCACAGATTTTATTATTATTATTATTATTTTCTGACTTTGAGGAAGCTCAATTGACTGTGTACTTCTAGGACTTGCATTACTTTTAGTGAATAAGTAGCATTCAATAAAAGAGGTTCCTGTGGAAAATAATAAAGTAGTATATTTAAGAAATTTTTTGGACAATGTACTGAAGTAGGAAAGGAAAAGCTTTCATTTCATTTTAAGAAATTTCCATAGGATTAAAATTTAGGTCCCATAGTGAATGTTCCTCTCAAGCTTTCCTGTAGTGAAATCCCATTAGACTTTAATCTGCCTTATTTGGAAAACAAAGGGACAAATATCCCCTTAAATCGTTTAGGAATACAGACATAATAAAAAACAAAGAAAAATCCTAGCAGGTTTCAGAATTCAGAGGCTCAGTTTCAGGTCACTAGCAACATCCTGTCTCTGCATGTGGGTTAAGGATACCAAATTGTCATGAAGAATTAAAAACAAGACTTGGGGTTCCTTCACTAAGGCATGAACTCCAGAGTTTTACCCCACATTATTTGTCATCTATAACAAACCAAAACATAATAAAACTCAAAGGGCAGAAAAATATAGGTTGTTGTAGAAATGTAAGATAGATAGCAAGATGGAAGGAAGGGAGAAAGTAAGGAAGATAGCACAATCTCTATGTCCTACAAAACCACCAGTTTATATTGAAATTGCACCATTCTCCCAAAAGGTGTACAATTTTTGTTTGGTCTAGTCATAAAATATGTTTGCTACAGGTTCTGATTATATATTAATTCTTGGGTTCAGCCAATATTTATTATATTTCATATATACATATCTTGAGTAAATATTATATATATATATATATATATATATATATATATATGTTTTTTTTGTTTTTTTTAATAAAATAATCATCAACTCAGTGGATCCAATAGCTCTTCAAGAGATGCTATAGTCACTGAAGGGGATTTCAAGACTGTAACAGTGGACTTCTTTTATGACTTTAACTGAGTTTGTGTGGACATATTTTGCAACCACATAGAACTTCAGGGAAAACTTTCTTTTTGCCCTCTAGGTTTGAGACAAACATGTAAATTTCCTAAAATTTGTATTTTAATTTATATCCTTTTATCCAGGTAACTTAAATCTGAAGTCCAGTTTATTTTCTCATTGAAGAAGATGCGTTACTATATATTGTCATAACAATTATTTTTCTTGAATGCTTTCAACATATAGATGGTTATTTCCTTACATTCCTGTGATATCTGACTAACAAGATATCGAGAAAACTTTCAATTAACTTACAATAGCTCTGTTTTTGAAGACTTTCATGTAACTAGATATGATTTCTGATAAAATTCTTCATGTCTTTGGCTAACTTTCAGGGTAATACAACTTTGCACTGACATCATTGTTTCAATTATTTGTAATAGAACCTATTTTCAATTCAAGAGAAGTAAAGAACATTTGCTAGGATGCCACGTTTGTGGGTATTTCTGAGTTATGCCATTAAAGGTTGGTAGAATTGGTAAATTTTTATGCTCAATGTACTCATTCATAAGCCTCTATGTATTATTAGACTTTTTATTTTGCAGTACTACGTCAATGTGGAATTTTGAAAGAAGATATATTTACCTTATTTCCATTAATTGCAATTTACCTACCCATAACTAACAATTGTTTTAGGGCTAATTGTGTTTGCTAGCTTTGTTCTGATGAAAAATAAAATATCCCAAATTTTCACTGCTCTACATTGCTTCTTACATTGAGCCTTACAACAACATATAGTAACAATTTCTTAGACTCGTGCTGTAATGCCAGCACCTATGGCTTGGGTCTTATGGCTCTGCTTCAGTCTTGTGCTGAAGGAGAAGCCTGTTTGGAATTTGTCATTGTCATGGCAAAGGAAAATTGTTCTAGAAACTTTAACTTATACGTGGCATTATTTATGTATGCTTATATCGCATTGGCAAAACCAAAACACATTGCCAAAACCAATGTCAATTTATTGAGGAAGTGTATACTTTTTACAGAGCTTACAGAGATGGTAAGTTTTATGGCAATGGGAGAGGATATAACTTTTTTTTTAATAGGAGATAATAAGTAAATAATTGTGAATAGGAATAAATCTACAACAATACCTATATTATTTTAAATTTCTTTGGGGCCTACAGATGTTCTGTCTGTTGGATAGCTGACTACCCAAGTATATATTTCAGGACTTACCCCATATTTTTCCTGGTATCATAAAATAGGTTTAAGTCATTGGTACTACTGGAAATTTCTTGATTGTTGAATACCTCAACCTATTGGCAAAATCTTTAATGACACTAATTTTAATTACTTTTACAGCAATGTAATTAACTCAATTGATGACAGTCTTCCCCACATTATATATAAAGTATTTCCAATATATTGGGTATTCTTACCCCCTGTATCCATAAATCCAGGAAGACTAAAACTAATGAAAACCTTAGTACTAACAATAAAATTACAAAGAATGTGATAATCGGCCATCACCTGGAGTAAAAGCTGATCACTGTATGAGAGAAAATATAGCTGAGCTATTTTAATGAGTCTATCTGCTTTTAAGGTATGTGAAAATAATCTAATCTTTTATCTAGTTTTGTTTTTTATTTCCTTTAAGTAAGTCACCTTTATTTTTTTTCAGTAGCTAGTTTTTTGAAATTGGAATACATCTTTCAATTGATGTCTGTATTCACTGTGGCAGTGTTTTAATTTTTTCTCTTATAAGCTACAATGAAACTGAAGTTACATCTAAAATTTTAGAATCTCTGTATTCAGACAGCATGGCTGAATTCTTCTCAATAAGTCTTATTACACTCAGAGTGTTATAGACCATTTCCATGGTAAGAAAATTACCTGGAAGTTTTCATGGCTTCACATTAGTGACAGTCTCAGTCATTTAGTCTCCCAGGAGTAGTATGACTTCATCTGGCTATGTCTAATAGCTTTTGAGTTTTCAAGGTTTATATCCTACCATCAACATTATTTCACCTTTATTTTTATATGGTATGCTCTCTTTGTATTAACTCTATCTAGTAGACTTATCCTTAGTATAGAAAATTGGAAATATAGCCACAATTCCTTTCTCTATGTTCATTCTTTCATAAGTGTATCTTTTTAACATCCCTTTTCTGCCAGCATAGTGGAGGTAGTAAGAGCTATAATTTTATTTAATTATTTGATTGCCAAAATACATATTAGTTTCACAAATT
This sequence comes from Craseonycteris thonglongyai, assembly GCA_004027555.1. NCBI lineage: Eukaryota > Metazoa > Chordata > Mammalia > Chiroptera > Craseonycteridae > Craseonycteris > Craseonycteris thonglongyai. The sequence goes on from PVKE010010878.1 coordinate 25,619, forward strand.
ACACACAATGATACCTTAATGAGAAGATAATTTAACCCAAGAAACAGCCTCTGTTGTTGCAGGAACCACATGTCCAATTTGCTCAGGTCAGTCCTAGTTTATATTTATTGTTTTTTGGTTTTTTTTAAAGATTTATTTTAATTGTTTTTGACAGAGAGAGAGAGAGAGAGATACAGAGACAGAGACAGAGAGAAGGGGGAGGGCCCAGAACAGTCTCCATAGTTGCACGTCATTGGTTTTTTCAGTTTTCATTCCACAGGTGGGCGCCGGGCTGCACAGGGCAGGAACTGGGTCTCACCCTGGCAAGAACTGAACTGGGGGCACTCCCCAGTTCAGCATATGGGTCCACACAGGCCGTGGCCGGGATTCGATCCTTGGTCCCCGGGGCTGCAAAGTGAGCGCTCAACCCACTGAGCCATCCCGGCTTCCCCGATTTACTGTTTTCATGTTACTGTTAATAGTGCTTTATTTTACTCTCATAAGTGTACTAGTTTGGACAATAAATTATATGGTTACTATATTTATTGTAAATACAGTATCAAATTCAAAGCTAGATTTAACCTTGACTTCCTTTTTGCCACATTTTTTAAATAGTTCCTTTTAAATATAAATCCATACATTTCCAGGCATGTTCTTTCATTTAATATTCCATCCTTATCTCCCCTCATCTTCACACAAACTTTGTTATCTTATAACACGTGGAGTAGATCTGACTAAAATTTTCACATGTTGGTACAAGCTTATTGTGCAGTTGCTCCACCCATTTGGGGAAAGTTCTCAATTGATAACCAAGTATTTTTCACCTTTTAGAGATCATTATAACCATCTCGCTGAAACAGTGCAGTTTATTCTCCAGAATCTTACCTAAACACATTTTTAACATCTGGATCACAAGTTACAGCTTAATATATGCCTCCTCAGCCTATATTTAAAATATTAGACCAGTGATGTCCAACTTTTTTAATTCCCTGGGCCACATTGGAAGAACAATTGTATTGGGCCACACATAAAATACACTAACAATAGCTGATGAGCTAAAAAATAAAAAAAAAAGTTGCAAAAAAGTATAAATAAATCTCAAAGTTTTAAGAATTTGTGTTGGGCTTCATTCAAAGTCATCCTGGGACACAGGTTGGACATTCCTGCACTAGACCATATTTCATTGTTATTCTTCCTTTTGTACCGGTATATCTCTGTTTTCCTTTCATCTATGTATTTATTTTCTAAAACCTAAGTCTTTTATAAATAGGTCTTTAAAAAAACTAAGGATGATTTCTACCATTTTCAAGATGAAAGTAACCACACATACATTCTCTTATAGGATAGTCTTTTCTGTCTTTAAAATTCTTGTATTTATTGTGTCTGCTGAGAAAAAGAATAGATTAATGAAATACTGTCTTTAGTCAATTTGCAATATATACATATATAAAATCATTACACTGTACAACTCAAACTTACACAATGCTATATGCCAATTATATTTTAATAAAACGGGGAAAAAATACTTTCCTTCAATTTGCTAAATATTAGGTAACAAGTGTTGATGAGGGTCCTGAGCCACCCATAAATTCTCCATTTCCACCTAGAAGAGTGTGCCATGTTCACTAATTTCTCATGAAAATCACAGAATACAGCAAAATAATATTCAGACATGAGAGTAGGAACAACTACTGGGTAGATGTGGAGAAAGGATGAAGGGAAAGAGAAAGTCACCGTCATTGGGCTGGGATACCAGAGCAGAGTGTTTATGGTGAAGGGAGGTTAAAAAATGAGAGGCTTACACATTCTGAGAGAAGAGGAAATCGGATATAAAATGCTTCCAGGTGTTGTGAATTAAACCCCTTTGGCATCCTATGAGAGACTTGAGTAGAAAACATAAATTTCTTTTGCTTACTGAAATATCTATTAATTAACATAAGTGGTTGTATTATTTTCTTTTAATGTGCCTCAGTCCTTAGTTTGACTCATTTGTAAGACTGTATCAATAGTATAAGTGCATTTGTGGTACTTTGATTTTTAAAAGCCAAGACATTCCAGGTGCAGGCTTCTTAGCAGATTTCAGGCCCATTCCAATCATACAGAAAGTTCCCACATAATTAGTATCACCATTAAAAATCTACTAATTAATAATGTCCACAGCCATACCTCTAATCTACAACCCACTGCTATATTTGGCATGAATTGAAAACATGAGCTCCAGCCAAGTTGGCCTTACCTAACAAAGGAGACAGGATAACTCAAAAAGATTTTTGGAAGGAAAATAAATTCCTAGAGGCAATTCCAACCACAGTTTTGTTTGTTGTTGTTGTTTTGTATTGTTTTTCAGACAGTCAATATACCATCCACCACCTTCCTGAACTCAAACCCAAATCCAAAAGTCTAGTACCCTCTAGATCTTTGTGCAAGAACCCAAATAAACTTTCCAAACATTGCAATCACACATACCTACCTTTCCAGGATATTGTACTGCCATCGCACACACCAAATCTAACATTAAATTGAATCTCTGAGGTTTTCAACCTCATGCACAGGCTAAAAATGAAGGACAGAAGATTCCTTTTTACTGGGAAGAGTGTGGTTATAAGTGTGTCACTGAGTATGTGAGGCAGCCAACAGTGTTCCCTGAGGATAAACTGCAGCACGGTTGTGCTAAAGGCTACCTCTTGTAGACCATAGAGAAATAAGAAAATTTTAATTTATTTTTTAAGTCCAGTATCAATCTTAATTGTGATGGTTAAAAAGATTCTAGGCAGGTAACATATTGGAAATGATCCAATTACATTGATAAATATGCCACTTCTAAGTGTATTTGTGTTGAAGGAAGGGGGCAAAGAAAGCCCTATGTTCCTTTGGTGGAGGCCGTGGGAAGCCTAAAACAGCTAATGCATCTCTGGTTCCATTTGAATGGCCAACCTACCTCTCATCACTGCTTGCCATGCCCCTGGCCCTGTTCTACAGCTCCATGACCTTGGTAATATAATTGACAGTCAATGTGTCCAATGAATTGCTTTAGAGGCACCAATATGCTAAATTTAATAAATAGTTAACTATCCATGACACATTATTCAAAAAGAAAGCATTTGAGTATGATCGCAGCTTTGATGCATGCCAGATGTTCTCTCCAGTCTAACATGCCATCAAACTAATAAGCTGTCAAAGCATATGTGTTCACTGGATTTGTAGCAATTTTGCTTTAATTTCAGATATTTAATCCCCTTTTTATTAATATTAAAAGTTTAATGATACATAGCACCATGGAAATTTAAGAGATTAATATCATTTTATATATCAATCTCATTTATTTAAAGAATACATTATCAAAAGCACAAAATATTAGAATCAGGCTCTTTAGGCCATAATTGAAACAATGTGGACTCTAAACTGTAGATGTTTAAATGAAGCAAAATAGGAGAATGTGGGATGCTATTCTATTTACCTAAATCTAAAATGATAAAAATGAACATTTTTTCTTTGCAATGGAACAAGGATGTTTTTGTAAAAGGCAATTGTTTTGTCAATTTTAAGGCAGTCATTGGATTATTCTTTTAGGAAGTTTCTTCATTCTCTTGTATAAACTAATTCCTATTTTTCTTTCAGTTCTCATTTGGAAAGCTGCCTCTTCAGAAAGAATCTTCTTCAGATTATGTTATGCTACTGGCAACCTGGATCTTAACTATTCTCCCAGGTGGTCATGCCATTTTTGGAATAGTTCATCCCTTTATTTCTGGTAGGTACTTGACACAATTTTGTTCTGCAGACTGATTAAAATCATCCCCAATCAACTTCAGAAACTTCTCCAGAGGAATATTGTACTTACACTTTTTGTTGCCTTTTCTTCTCACTATCTTAATTAAAAAGCACATTGGCAGATTTACATTTAATATTTTAAGTGAATATTTTGAAACAATGAATACTTATAGTTTATTTGATGAAAATTCAATGAACTGATTTTTGAATGCAAAGAATTAATGGAGTCATAAATTAATCTAAATAAAGAGTACACATCCAACTTCCAAACTAAGAGTTCATCATCTTTATCAATTCTGTTCTTAGTGAATAAAATTCTTGTATGCCAATGTAGTTTTATATGGGTAGTAGGCTAAAAATTGTGTTATACTCTCAAATTCATGTTGAAGTCCCAATTCCCGTACTGCGGTCGGCAAACTGCGGCTCGCTGCTGCTCGCGAGCCGCAGCGAGCTGCAGCTTGCCGACCACTTAGAACATGACTATATTTGGACATGGAGATTTTAAAGAGGCGTTTTGGTTAAATGAGGTTTTAAGAAGGGAATCCTGACCCAATATGATTGATGTGTCTTTACAAAAAAAAGGAAGACATAGATTGACATGCACACACACACCAGAGAGGCCATGTGAGGACAGACACAGTGAGGAGGTGGACAAAGAGAGAAGCCTTACGAGAATCAAAACCTGCTAGCACACTGATCTCAGCATCTGGCCTCCAGAACTGTGAGAAATACCTTTCTGTTTTTAATTAAGCCACTCAATCTGTGGCATTTTGTTTTGGCAGCCATAGTACACTAATATACTAGGTAAACAGTAATTTGTACCTAATATCTCAAAACATTGACATTTTATAAGATTGAAGTAAATTCTTATGCTAACTGTTTCTAATTAGATCAATAGGTAAAGTTTAATCTACTACATGTCTGAACCATTAGCCCACTTGACTCAAAGCAGAAGTTCCATTTACAACTTTATCAATCACTATAGTCTAATATGTCATGGTGTAAAGAATTACAAAAATGATTTAATACTTAGTAAATGTACATATTGTATTTATCATCCTTCTGCTCAAAGGTTGCTTTGGGATTTCCATACTTTGGGAAATTGAGTACAATTTGACTCACAATCCCAATTTCAGCAGCAGAGAAAATTCAGTGTCTATCCTCAAATTTTCTGATAAAAAAAAAAAAAATTCCCACATAGCTACTTCACTTTCTTATATCTATCTAGGTAATTTAATCATTTCACTACCCACCCAACATACACACACTGTAACTCAGAGCATAAATTTACCTGTCATCAAATTCAGTAATAGCAGGCATATCATTATATTTGTAATTTTATTGAAGATATTTTTAGGATCATAAGAAGGTGAGTGTGTTGAGGACACATCAACAAATGGGCCAGGAGAGTGGTTGGGAGGAACTTTGAAATGTGATGATGTTCACTATATTGCTAATTCTAGGAACATTACTTATGCTTCTTGAACTCTTAACCTCTCTACATCTTAAAATGTTCAAGCTCCAGGAAGATGACTCTTGATTTGCATAACCTGACTTCCTCTCTATTCCTCCATTGTCTTAACCTGTATATCTCTTAAAGAATTTTCCCAATAACTAATTTTTTGGTTTCATTCTTGCTTCTTAATTTGTCACCAGTTTTAATGTGCATAAATATGCAATATTTTTAAAACAGAATCTTGATTGTATGTTTTATTCATTTTAGCCTCTTCCTAAGGTTATTAATTATATTCTAAAGTATTTACAATTGTTAACTATTAACATGTTCTATTATTTATATGCTCCATAATTTAATAACTATTCTCCTGCAATTGGATATGTTACCTGGATCTTGTTTTTTGCATTTTAAAATAACATTGAATATCTTTGAACATAAATCTTTTTGTGAATTTCTGGATATTTTCTCATAATTGCTATCTAAAAAGGGGGTTGCTAAATCAAAGTTATAAAGTGTAGTATTGTTTTTAATATTATAAAAGTAACAAATCATTCTCATTAAAATCAATACATATTATAATGTATATTTTAATAATATATAAAAAACAATATTCTACAATATGAAATGAGTTGCAGCTTAGAGTTTAGAAACTCTATCTTGGAAAAGTCACATAGGCAGGTAAATAAATCAACATTTACAAATACTTAGAGAGCAGAAATTAGGGAGAGAAAGAGAAAAAATTACTATAATTTGTCATTGAAAGATCGTAATCTGGAAAAGAGATTATTTAATTTGTTTCCTAGAGAGTATATTATCCTGAGATAATTTAGCTGGTTAGTTAAGTTGTCTTGCCAAAATTCAATGACCTTCTTATTTAAAGAAAGCCTAGAGACAATGAAATGTTGATTTATTAATATAAGAATGACTCATGAGTTTATTGGTTAGTGATCATGTAGATTGTGGGGTTGATTTGTGAAATGGAAAATGTAGGATAAAAGCTTTAAACGTGTGCTTCCTATTGTACATTTTGAATTGCTGATGACAGTGAGAATCAGGTGAGGATGGCAGGCATTTTATGTTGGATTTGTGGCAAGTAATCAGATTCTATTAGAATATTTCTAAATATTATTAACTAAAGGTACAAAAAAGGATAAAGACTGGGGTAATAAAAATGCAAAAATTTGAGGTATAAGAAAAAAAGGATTTAGTTGTAACCATGTTTGAAAGATCTAAAAGTAACAAAGAAAAAGCTTAAAAAAAATAAAGGAACAAAGAAACCTCTCATTTTCTTTTAAATTTAGAAGAGTCCTTCCTATTAAACATAAATCAAAGACTGAGCTCTTGAATAATGTGGCAGTTCAACAAAATTTCAGAAAAAAAAGCATGAAAGTTTTCTAGATGTCTCATTTTTAAAAATTTATTGGGGAAGCCGGGATGGCTCAGTGGGTTAGGCGCTCACTTTGCAGCGACCGGGACCGAGGATCGAGTCCTGGCCCCCGCCCCTGCGGACCCATGTGCCGAGCTGGGGAGCTCCCCCGGTTCAGTTCTCTCTCTGTCTCTGTATCTCTCTTTCTCTCTGTCAAAAACAATAAAGAAAAAAAAAATTAAAAAAGAAAATTATCATGAGCTAAAAACATATTCAGAACAATGGCTTTAACCTTTAGAGAATGGGTTATTTTATTTTTTTGTTTTAATTTTATTTTTGATAAACAATAAAAAGTATATAACTATTACATAAATAGAAAATTAATTCTCTAAATGAAATGTAATTTCCAAAACATCTTTTGAGAAGATAGGAATAGAAACCTGTAATTATGACTGGGATTTGTTCAGAAATACTGATACACCAATGTAGATAAGATGTTCTACTTTCGGTGCTTTTCCAAAATGAGGAAAGAGACAATAGCAACTCAGTAACAGAAATAATAGAAAATATAGTGTCTTACTAATATTCATTTTCTCAGATTCAGACCATGCCATGAGAATATCTTCTTTTGCTTAAACTAGGCCCAATTACTATAATATTTTGCTATAAGAACTTTGCTTTCCTTGAAGTCATTCCAGAAGTTTAAATTCTCAAGAAATGATGCTACTTATTTTCCATTTCTTCTCCTTTCCTAGCCACAGTGATGCTTTTGCATTGTCTTCTAAATATCCTATAGGTGTCTGGCAAATATATCGGGCATACATCTCATGCATCAAATTATCATCAATTCCAGATTTTCCTGGGCATCAATTTTCTAGTTCGAGGATTTGGAGGTTATATTTTGTTTTTCTTTAATTCTTCTCAATTTGAATTAGATATTTAAAGCTAGTTAGAGGTTATAGACATTTATTTGAGTTATTTTCTAAATTGCTCTCTCATTTGCTTATAAAGGAAACAACATGTTTAGAGCAAAGTCCCTGTAAATATAATATGAAAAGATCTGTTTGGTATAATCAGAAACTCTTTTTTGTTTTGTTTTGCTTTCTCTTGTCCTTGCTACCTGTCTTTTAACCACCTCACTGCTCTTTGGCAATGAGTGGTGAAAACATAAATTAATGAAAGCAAATTTAATAAGAACCTTTTAACATAACAACTCAATTGAAATACTGAGGTGTCTTTATTGTATCTCTGTATTTAAAGACCTCAAAAAAAAAAAATAGTGGGGAAGCTGGGATGGCTCAGCCAGTTAAGTACTCACTTTGCAGCCCTGGAGCCAGAGGATAGAATCTCGGCCCCGACCCAGGCAGATCCATATGCTGAACTGGGATGTACCCACATTTCAGTTTTTGCGGGGGCCTATGCGGGAGGCTTCCGGCCCAGTTCCAGCCCTGCACAGCCCCAAGCCCACCTGTGGAGTGAAACTATATGGAAAACTAATGCTGTCAACTATGGAGACTGCTCTGGACCCTCCCCCTACTCTCTGTCTCTCTCTGTCTGTCTCTCTCTTTGTCAAAAAAACAACAAAAATAAATCTTAAAAAAAAATAGTAAGCTTAGTACATTTTTTATTCATCATACAAAAGAATAAGCATGCCAAAACATTTGGTGTATTTGCCAAGTAACATAAATTTTTATGAAAAAAATTATATTTTAAATGTACTAAATAAATGTTTTTTTGAGTTGTAATTATATATAAAATTGTGCCAACAGATTAACATAGCTTCATAACAGATTAAAGAAATTTTGTTATTTAATTGTTGAAGAGTGGTTAAAGATTTATGAGATTTTTAACACAGAGCTTTGGGTACAATGTGGACTCAATGTTTTTATGATGATGGTAAATAGGTATATTGACTATATAATTTATCATCAACCAGCAAAGTTTTGAAAATCTAATAGGTTTTAAAAATAAAATATTACTATGAAACATTTATGTCTTGAATGGTTTTATTTTTTTACTTTTTTATTATTTTTTACACTTGAAAAATATTTATTTAACACAAAAAATGCACTCACAGAGGAATAAGAACCAAAATATAAGAGCCATATAGAAAATAAATGGCAAAATATCAAATGCAAATCTAAGTATATTAATAATTTTTCTAAATGTGTACTGTCTAAACACCCCAATCAAAGGCTAAGATTGTCAGACTGGATTCAACTGTGTGTTGTCTACAAGATGCATACTTTAAATTCAAAGGAACATCTTTTCATGTGCTTATTTGCCATTTGTATATATTTTTTGGCTAAGTGGCTGTTTAGATCTTTACCCACTTTTAAAGTAATTTTCTTTTTGTTGAGTTTTAAGAATTCTTTGTATATTTTAGATAAATGTTTGCCAAAGAAAAACAGTTTCTCTCAGTCTGTGGCTTGTCTTCTCATTCTCTGGACAGTATCTTTCACAGGGAAGATGTTTTTAATATTTTTTTTTTCGTGTTTTCCTTTGGAATGGTTTTATTTATATTGATTGACATAATATATTTGATTAAACAACTAGTATCAAAAATATTTTCTTTTCTACATGTCCACACTTTGTTTTACCAGTGGGCAACAAAAGAAGCCATATCTCAAAGAGAGGTGTTGGTAATGTTTCTATGGAAAAGGTCATATAGGGAGACAATTGTAGTCCTAGATAATCCTATAGGAAAAAAAAAGTTTTAAACTAAGATTTCTAGAAAAGACCATGAAAGAAGATAGTTCTACAAAGTGGAGTTCTAGTAAAACGAGCTTGGTTTATTTGATTGCAATTATTAAAACAATTAGAAAATAAAAGCAAAAAGAATAAATACTAAATTGTATGGTCCAGACTACTGCAACAGATATAAAGGGTATTCTCTTAGCCAAACTTGGATTTATATGCATTCAGGAATCAAATACAGAATGACATATTTATACTACATCAAGATAAATAGCCAGAGAATAAATATTTATATTCTCTAAAGTGTAAAATTTTGTGTAGGTGAATGAATATTTTATTTGAAATACACCCTAATAATGACAAGCAAACTAAAAGTAGATTAAGAAATAATTCTCAAAGTTTTATTATAGAATGTGGTGTTTTCTCTTAAACTAGTACTTAAGTTATTTTTTTGTGATTTATTAAAAAAAACTTGTACATATTCTATATAAAATTTAAAAAATAGTAAATCAGTTAAAATTTTCTTTTGTTAAAACAGTACATTTTAATCTTTATCTTTTTTCCATGGGAAAAAGTTGAATTTCAACAAAATATTTTTATAAATAGTGAAATATGATTAATATTCAAAATATATATATTAATATAATACTATCTAATTTAGCATATTGCAACTATCTCAATAATGTATCTTCTTTTATTACATCTAATTATAATTTATCTTCACAGGCATTTCTTTATTTTTCCCTCCCATTGGCAAATTAATTTCATTTCATTTCATTTCATTTCATTTCGTTTTGTATTGTTTTGTTTTATTTTGTTTTGTTTCATTTTGTTTCATTTCCTTTCATTTTATTTCAATTTCATTTATTTTATTTTATTTTATTTTAGATTTATTTTTATTGTTTGGGGGAGGGAAGGGTGGTGGGCACAGAGCAGTCTCCATAGTTGTACATCACTAGTTTTGAGATGGTTTCACTCCATACAGGTGGATATGAGGAAGTGAAGGCCAGGAACCAATTGGCGACCTCTGGCTTGGGAAGTAAGAACCTTTACTGCTGAGCCTTCCAGATAGTTACCAATTGAGCCACAGTTCAGCATATGGGTTTGCACAGGCTGGGGCCAGGAATCAAACCCCTGGACCTTGAGATTGGGAGATAAGCATTCATTCACCCAACTATCCCAGCATCCCTCCCATTGGTAAATAAAAAGTTAGTTTTACACTTGAAAACTAGCTATTGAGGACAATTAATATTCGTAATTATGTATTCCAGAAAATTTGTCTTAGCCAGATGGCCAACACTTGTGGTAGACTCATCTTCTTCACTTTTCCATTTACTAGTGATAACATGTGTGTTCTTTGCAATTGTATGTATATACTAAATATAATTAATGCAGTGAGTTCTTATATATTAGCCATTTTCCATGTCATTGAATAGATATCAAATGCCTAGAGTTAAAGAAATTATATTGTAAGTGTTTCTCCTGTTCCATAATTTAAAAATTTACTTCTTTGGCATCATTGGATATCAATACAATCCAATTAATACTTATTCAATATATTTTTAAAATATGTATAAGGATAATCCACTCAGGGTTTTTTATACTTATATTAAAACTTCATTATAATTTTGTGTAATGTTTTTGAACTCAAAATATATGTAAAATAAGTTAAAATGCTTCATGTAGAGTATCAATCTGCTATGTCATTTTAAAATTCTTATTATTCTGAAATACCATTATTTGTTTAACAAACGACCCCAAATTTGTTTAAAACACTTGCAATTCTTTGCTCCATAAGTAACATTAAGAGGAGAAAATCATTAGAATTAAGTTTTTGTCTACATTTAGGCTACATTTTTATAACATTTTTATAATTGTACATTCAAAAATGTGCAAACTTTTTTGCTTATATTGGTATTCACATTTTGATTTCTGTATTTGAACATGGGCCAGGGTATGACTCAGGTAAAGGCCCTTGTCCAGCTGCAGTCATTGAAAGTAAATGCCAATATAAGCAAAAGCAGAAGTTGCATATTTTCTACATACAATCACATATATACCTATATATCTATATATATATCTATATATAGATATATATATAGATATTTAATATCTGGTACTATAATAGGAAGAAAAAATTATGCCTCCATTGTTTGTTTCATTTTGTTGAGCAAATTATTTTGATATTGTTTTACATATTCTTCTTTAGTAATAGCCTACTCATACAATTTATGTATTTTGTTATTGGGATACTCATTTGTACTGATTTTCACAAATTATTTATGCATTCAGGAAATATACACTTTAGCTTTAATGTATGTTGCATTCATGGGCTTTTTGATATGACTTTAAGTTTATCATTTCTTAGATATATAGAAATAATTTTTAATTTATATGTAGTTTCTATTTCATGTTATTTGCTTTTGGATTCATGTTAGGAAAAACTAGAGCAACACTTATGTGTGTCCCTCTTATTAAAATAGTCATATTAATAATTTTGCATTTCAAATTTAGATCATTCACCAATTTGATATTTATTTTCATATATCTACTGCACCTGTTTTATTCAGGTTTAGAGCCATTCCTGAAATTTTTTAGTCCATAAGCTCCACTAATTTTAGTTTTTGTTTGTTAAATTTATTAGGGTGACATTGGTTCATAAAAATTACATAGGTTCTAGGTGTACAAGTCTACAGTACTTCATCTATGTGTTATAATATGTGATCACCACTCAGAGTCAGTTTTCTTTCCATCGCCATATATTTGGTTCCCCCTTCCTATTTTACCACCTCTCTCCTTATTTTTGTAATATGATTTCATACAATTTTTCAAATACCATTTCAGGTATCTTATAATTTAGAATGCTCTCAGTACATTATAAAAGTAAATCCTTAAAAAAAAATTAGGCCACTGATTAATACATATGATGTTTCATATTTTTATACCATATCCGATGCACTTGAATTTTGTATAACATAGCGTACAAAAAAGAAGCAAAATAGGGAGAGAAAAGATGAAATTATATTACATGCACTGTTCTGAGGTAAACTTAAGAAATGACTGCAAGCAGGCAGATGGTTAACTGGATTGAGAGACTCTTTGTAAGAGTATTTAAGGGGGAGTGTGTAAGTATACAAAATCTATGAAATATCAGTCTTCATCTCTTGATGTTATTCATAATGCTTGCTGGTTTGACAAAGACTAAATATGTTGGAATTGTAATGTTGAGACCATTACATAAAGATTCACTTTCATAGCATGAAGCACCTGACTATCAAACAAAATATGATAGCTTCTAACCTTTTAAAACCATTTATTTCCTAAAACATGATTTTTAAACGCTTTTATATATGTAATTATGTTACAGTCAATGAGAGTTAAACATATTTTTCCAATTATTATAAATACATTACAAAATTAATTCACATTTTACCACGATTTTCTGTGGAAACCTTATTTTAAAAAAATCCCTCAGGCTCATTTCATTTCTGGTTGTCTTTTCTCTGTAACTTAGTAACATCCGTCAGTGAAGATTCCCTAGGGAAGACAAGCTGCTTCCCAATCCTGAGTCATTCACCTAGGCAACAGCGGGATGCAGGTGGACAATGTCCTCCAAATTGGGATTAAATTGCATTGGCCGTTACAGACTATTTCCATGCCCCCATTCCCTCAAAACAGAGTTTATCATTCAAATTTGCATTGGCTTGCCTCAAAAGATGCCCTGGCAGCCTTTCTGGCTCTTTTCTCCTTGAATTCTCATCCCTCCAATAAGAGCCAGAAGCTCCCCAGTTTTGTTTTAGTCATCCTGTGTGTGAAGCTATTGGAGTCAGAATATGTAATTATAAGCTTAAATATATAATAAGCTTTTATAATTATTCTCATTCTGTAGGATTCTTATGTTTGAATGAATGATTCTCCAACTGTCACTCGACTATAAAATGGCCAAGAGTGTGAGCATAAGTAATAAACAATGGAACCTGTGTTTAATGAATTTCCCCTGGCCTCATAAAGTTATTATAAAAAGAAAAAAAATGCAAATCTCTACTACATTTCTTATATTCAGGAGCAGTCCTTTGAAATGTATTTTTATTAGCACAGAAGCCTCTTCCCACTAGCATCTATCCTTGGATCAAGTCCCATCTAACCTAGCATGCCATGGCTCTTTCTGTCCTCTCTTCAGATAAACTTAAAATAATCGGTTACATAACCTTAATATTACCACTAACCAGCTTTCCTAATCCACTTTCACATTCCCTTGGTATGTTTCCTTTCCCTCTTCTTTCTTTCATCTGTTACTCAAAAATTGGGAGTCCTAGATTTTCCACAATACTGATAGACAGGCCTATGTATCCACAAACATAAAAATAGGCAACTTACTTGATATCTTTAACTATTTAGTTGTTCTCTTTTATCTGTAGGAATTGAGTCTTGGCCCACATTTGCAAAAAAATTCTGTGAATAAGCTTCTAAAGATGCTATTAATCACATTCTTCTATGCTAATGGGATTCTCCATAATGATTCTCAATAAAACAAGATGAATTAGGAAATACAATTGGTAGTTACAAAATAAACACAAGGATGTGAAATACTGTATGGGGAATATAGACAATAACGTAAAGACTATGTAAAGTGTCAGTTGGGTTTTATACTTATCGAGGGGGTCACCTCACAAATTGTATAAATGCCTAACCAGTATGCTGTACATCTGAACTTAATAGAATATTGAATGTCAATTATAATAAAAAATATATAGTCACCGAATGTAAATTATAACATTGGAAATACAGTTAATGGTATTGTAATAACTATGTGCAGTGTCAGACGGATAGTAGACTTGGGGTTATCATTTTGTAAGGTATGTACCTAATCACTATGTTGTTTTTTACACCTGAAACTAATAATGAAAATATTTCAAGTAATAATAAAATGAAAAAAAAATAATGAGGTGGATATCACAACGCAAACTGAGGCCTCTAGCTCCTGGTTAAAAAACACGTGTGATTTTTTTCAGACTCCACAGTAAACAAAAAGAAAGGCTTTACCTGTCAGATTTCAAAGGGAACGTTTGCCCTCCCTGCACCAGGCTTGGTACACAGCTAATATATTCGCAATCCTTCAGGAGTGTTGCAATGAAGGACTCAGGCCCTTCTCTGGTCATGCACCCAGCATTTCGGCCTTCCTAGCCCTTGTGACTTCATTCCTAGGTCTCTCTGAGGCCTTGGGCAAGATTCTTTTCAGGCACCTTTGCTGAGATCTCCTTATGGGAGAAGGGAGGGAAATGTTGATGACGATTTTTCCCATGCACACTCAGTTCCCAGGACTTGTTCACTCATATCCCTTTCCTCTTGACCTTCCCCCTGTCTAATGTTGCCAAAATCTTTTGTTTTGGATTCTCTCAACAGTGGAATGACCCCACATCTTCACTGATCTACCTGATTTTCAACCTAGTATACTGCCATTCCATGGAGAAAGATGGACCTGTGAGAGTTACACAGTTTCAGATTCTTGTTTATACTATTGCAGTAAGTGGAAGACTTAACTTTCATTTTTAAAAAAGACTTATTTTGTTGTATTAGAGAATGAGAGAAAGAGAGAGAGAGAGAGAGAGAGAAGGGGGGAGGGCCCAGAGCAGTCTCCATAGTTGTATATCATTTGTTGTGGCATGGTTTCATTCTACACAGGTGGATATGGGGTTGCACATGACAGGAACCAAATCGGGGGCCTCCTGCATAGGAGGGAAAACCTTCACTGCCATCCCTGTAGTTATCTGTTGTGCCACAGTTCAGCATATGAGTTTGCACAGGCAAGAGTCAGAATTTGATCCCTGAACCTCAGGGTTACAAAGCAAACACTCAACCTGCTGAGCATCCTGGCATCCCCTACCCTTACTTCCTTTTGAAATGTCAAAGCATTTAAAAATAAGGCTCAAATTACATTTTTTTTTGTAGTAAGGTGTGGCTTTTAATAAACTTTAGGTATCTGTGAAACCTGCTGAGCTATCCCAGCATCCCTCATTTTGACATGTTGCTTTAATTGGCTACACTAACATCTGGTAGCGCTCAGTTCTCTTTCCCATATCAGGTGAGCTCTTGACATGAACATCCATCATTTTTAGGATGAAATAGCAACACATTAAAATAGGGGATCAACAGAAGCAAGTGGTCTTGGTGACAAACGTACCGGTATTTAGCTCACAAGTACTTGGCATTATGCATTGCTTATACCAAAAGATTTCTGATACACACTTCAGTCATCTGTTACCATATTAGTGGCCACATCAATTGAGAGTGTTCTCGTATGACTGAAATTTATCAACATTCCATCTTCTTTCCCTTCTTTCTTGTAAACTATTTCTTTTTCTCTTGGCAAGAAGAAGAAGTGTAATAATTGCCTGTTCCTTTGACAATTGACCTTATGCCATAAAACATTTAGCTCAAATAAAATTGGGTGATGTATTGTCATGAAAGCTGAGGAAAAAGACTCAATGTCATGAAAGAATTAATATAAAAATGTTTCTCCAGTAGATTGTGAACAACTCAAAGCACAAACTCTTTGTCTAATTGCAGACCATGATTAGTATGAACAGTTTAGTAGGATGCTTTAAAAAAATTATTGCATATATATCAACATGATATAGTTTTTGAAAACATATATAGTTTTAAATCTGGTCAAATATTGACTTTTTCGTATAGTAGTTCAATAAACTTTATAAAATAATAT